>SJYC01140463.1:0-16642 GCA_006408675.1 Madoqua kirkii
TCAGAAGCAAATTTCCCTCACAGTCCAACTGTAGATTTTTCTTGGACTCTACCAATTTTGGCATTTTCCTTTAAGAGTTTTTCTGGTTGGCTGGTCACAGAACATTGAAGTGATAAAAATCCAAAGCTATCTAATATTAAAAGAATATTGACTACTTAAGAAAATCTATGTTTAAAATGTTACCCCAGGAGGCCATATTAGTAATAGCCCAAATGCTTTTTATTCATAGAAAATGGCATCATTTTTCTTCTTGGATGTCATGTTTTGGGCAAAAGCTAGTAATTTTATTAACTCAGATTCAGATTGGGGGAGAAGTGGGAAAAATGGGTGGTTGTTTTTTTTTTTTTTTTGGTCTCAAACATGTGAGTCATTTTTAGGCAAATGTTCTGTCTCTGTAAACATCAGACTTAATACATGAATGATAATGATGCTAATATGTATGAAACACCCATTATGTTTCAAGAATAGGGTTAAGTGCTTATATGGATTATGTCATTAAACTGTTCTACATGGCCAATAAGTCAGGCATTGTTACATGTGAGGAGAATAAGACTTGGAGAACTTCACTGATTTATCCAAAGTCACATGGCTACCAAGTGTCAGAGACAGAATTCAAACTCACAGAGGTCTGATGTCAGATTGCACTCAACTAGTCTCTTATGCCATAACCCTTCTCAGTGTCTTAATAGGAAAAAAAAACAAACAAAAGAAACCTCTTCTATTGGAGAAAAAGAAACTAAAAAATAGCAATTCTCTCTGTTTCTCTGTCTCTGCTCATTATTTCGGGGTATAAACACAACCCCAAATTGCTAATCAGAATTAGAATGCAAAATCAGCTGGTAATCATCTTTATTTCTACTATAAGAGAGAGGTTTGTGTTGATTATGGACTAGCTTTTTTTGTTATCTGAGAAACTTAATTGTATATGCCACTTAAATTGTAGACAGTATAATAAGGAGAAATATATACTATGGTTTTCAAGACAACTACTTTCCAAAAAAAAAATACCAGAAAGAGATAAATATATATCCAGGCACAATTTCCAATGATATAGCTGTATGTTGTTTATGAAGTGATGAAGATCAAATACCATTGGAAATAGTCATCCCACTGAGGAAAACTCACCTTTAGAATAGAAGAATTTGTGTACCGCTAATGCTGATTTAAGACTTACAAACATGAAAAGGAATCCCTATAGTGTCTGATCTAATCTTGACACGAACAGTATCCAAAAGATCTATTGTTAGTCACAGCTCAAAGCTGCTGCCTTGGAAAGAAAAAATGCTTTGATAACTTGTTATGTCAAAGAAAAGGATTTTACTGTGTGAAATATTGATTAAAACTTTAAAATAAAATTGGTATTTTCTGAAAGAACCTTGTAAAGGTAACAAAGAAAATAACAAAGAAAATCCAAAGGGTGCTTTTAAGATTGTTTTCAGAAGGTTTGATGTTTAAAGAAAATCTTGTAGAAAAGAATGTACATTACCTTTTAATATCTATATCAATATAATTTTTCCACTAACAATGACAATATGCTTTCTTTACATTGTATTATTACTTTTTATTTTAAGATCTAAGGGCATTCACTGTGCTTTTTAGTTGATAAAATAAATGCATTCCAGGCATAGGCTTCAGAATATTATATTTCAAGGTATAAGCAAGTAAAGGAAAAGTCAATAGTGCAAATAGATATTTTGCTGTCAAAGAAAAGTTAAGAGTCTATATAGGCTTTCCAATTGTATAACATGTTTATAAAATATTGTGATGCTATCACAACAATTTTGGGGGTAGCTTCTATTCGATTAGGGGATGTAGGAAATGTGATGTCAGTAAAGACGATAATTGCAAACAAACTGGGACAATAGGGGCCTAATGATGATTATACAGTTTAAAGGAGATATTGAGAAAGGTTTAAATCATGAAAAGTCACCTTTGATAAACTTTATCATTTCAGTGAACATGAGGGTGGAGTGGGAATAAGACAAGAAATTGAATTGAAAGGAGGAAGTTGAATCTCAGCTAAATTGCTGTAAGTCCTTCAGAGTGAGGTCAGAGCAAAGACTTGTGGGTCAGGCTTCTTTTGTGTCTCCTTCCAATGCCTTTTCATTCAGTCCATCCACACTTACCAGGCACCCACTCTGACGACTGGTCTAAAAATGTAAGTTTCAAAACATGGCTTCTATTTTTTGATAAAGAGATTTCTGATGAAGCATTAAAGTACATAAAGGTTGTCTAAAGATACCATGGTGTTTGGAGAGGAAATGTGATAAGGTGAGGCAAATTATGTCAGTAAAGTGCCTGGAAAATAGTAAATTATCCAGAAATATCCACTGACATAGTATCAGGACCTCTGAGGGTACTGAAACATAGGCTGGGGCCCAGTTACTTCTCAGATGTTTACTTGAGTATGTGACTGGGTGTGGGGCCTGCTTCTCCTTGGGGAAAGCAAAAAGTGAGGAGCAGACTCCAGCCCTCATGTGAGAAGTAGTTTTAAAGACAGAGTTTAGCTCTTGCAATATGAGTCATATGACTTAAGAGAAGGGAGGTGTTTCTCAGGCATTCTTAGATGCAGCACAGGGAAACTGATGAAGAAGACAGCAAGACACCTGGGCTGAGGCTCTGAATTCAGATCCTGAGTTTGAATCCTGTGCCTGCCACTAGCTGAGTGATCTTGGGCAGGCTGTCTAGACTGAATCTTAGTTTCTTCTCTGTGAAATAGACCTATGATTGTGCGTCCTTCACTGGGTTGTTGGACAGATGAAAAGAGCACATTTTTAGTGCTAGAGTTGTACTTGGAGCATGGTACATGTTCACAAGCTTGTGAAATGGTTCGAGTTTGTAATATCCAGGGAAATCAAATAGCTCTCAAATTTTTTAACCTGGTATATTTGCAGCCACAACTCTTATTTTTTCTTAAAGCCACACAGGCTCACTCAACCTTATCCTGATAGGTTGATCCTTCTTTCATCCTTTTGCCAGAGCTGTGGACCCAGCGTTAGTTTTTCTACTTACAAAAGAAAAGGAAGAAATGATACACTAAGCCCACTCATTTAAGAACAGTCCCCATGCTTTCCATTTTTCTTTTCCACCCCTGTAGAAATGAATGTGCTTAAAAGTTCCAGAAAATTAAGATGGAACCATGAAGATTTTTCTTTGTTTGCCTTAAGATTTTTTCCTAGGCATTTCACACATCATTCTGCAGCGGCATGGCGTACTCTGGAGGGGGAAACACTCTCAGAATACTCGTCTCTTCTTGACTTGGCCTTTCAGATTATTTGTCCTTCACATCATTTGATATTGCATAGCCAGACAAATTCAATTATTTCCCTAACGCTGAGCTCTGTGACTAATACTTATGCCTTTGGGGTTTGGTCAGAAACATTAGACCTGTATGATGTATAATACAAAGTGGAGCGTATTTACGAGCTGTGACCTTTATCATACATGGCGTCAATAAACAATTTAAAGACGAACACTCTGGGAGAAGGTCAGGTTAAGGATAAAAGCTGGTCTCAAAAGAAAGTTCTTTGAGTGGTATTTAACTGAATCGGCTGCTTTACCTTAAAAATTATGGAAAATTTACCCTTTTCCCACAGGCCAGTGTGTGTCCATTCCTTGCAGTCCATGAGTGTAACTGTAGTACAGATGTGTTTAGAGGTGCCTCGAAAACCAAGGTGTTTGATCATGTTGCTACATAACAGTGGCACTTTCTGATACAGTAAAAAGAATATTTTTTGTGTTAATATAATTAAGAGTATGCAATATAATGTATGTATATTATTAATATCTCAACCTCTAACTTTTCTTATTTTCACCATTTCTTAGGATGTATTGTTGGTATAACTAAATTACCCATAGACTTAATTGTCCCCTACACCTTATTCTACCCTGAGCGGTCCACACTGGAAGTCTAGGTGTTCAGCACCAGCTATGTGTATTTCCCATCAGTTTGACGTCTTGCCCAGTTGACCCAGTAACTTACAAACTTAAATGCTTAAAGCAGCCAAGCAAACAAAATGAATAGTTCAAACAGGTGTTAGATGCATACTGTATGTACTGAAATATATTTCAGGGACCCATGTAATACAACATAGAATTAATATTATTCTGAAAATTGCAGCCTATAATTTTTTGACGGTTAAGATCTACTTTGCTTAGAGCATTTGGTTTGCTTAGATTTGAATGAGAAACACTTAAGTCTGGGTGTTTCAACCATGTCAACATTCTTTCAAATCACTCTCCATGTGGAATTGTAGCCTGGCCCAAGCGAAACTTATTTACATGGCCCATATTGAAAATCTATGGGTATGGGGCTGAATTTCAACCTCATTTGATTCTTGGAATAGTACTTATCAGAAATGGGCTCTGTGTCCGCTTTAGGCTGAAGGACTCTGACTCTGGTGGATCTGCATTAATACTTCAAAACGTTATGTCTTTGTCTTGTCTATTCACCTTTCTCATATGGATCTAATGTGGAGGCTGCAATGTGCTCTGTTAGATTAGATGAAGAACACACTGGGGCCTCCCATTAGAGCTATATGAAAAAGGCTAAAGAGTAAGATCCACGTAAGTTCTTCAGATGCTCATCACCATGGTGCCTCAAGAGGCCGGCTCAGTGAACCCCCTTTAAGGGTACTGATGCTGCTTATTGCTCACTAGATCACCCTTGACTTCATGGATTTTTTTTTCTACTTCAATATTCTATTTAAGCCTATTTTTCCAGAAGAAAGAACAGAAGGACTGTGCTGCTACTGCTCTCATTTTAGTCGTGTCTGACTCTGTGCGACCCCAGAGATGACAGCCCACCAGGCTCCTCTGTCCCTGGGATTCTCCAGGCAAGAACACTGGAGTGGATTGCCATTGCCTTCCCCAATGCATGAAAGTGAAATGGGAAAGGGAAGTCGCTCAGTCACATCCAACTCTTCACGACCCCATGGACTGCAGTCTACTAGGCTCCTCTGCCCATGGGATATTCCAGGCAAGAGTACTGGAGTGGGTTGCCATTGCCTTCTCCGTGAAAGACTATAAATTTTGTTATTACATATTCTGGACAGTAGTAATAAATAGATAAATAAAATACAAAGAAATAAATACATACTACAAGCAGTCATAATAATCTTGAAACATATTTCGGGTAATATCAAGCACATATCATATTCAGTTCAAATTTTCAATTATAAATGTAGAGTCACAAGTCATTTCTTTGTAGAGAAGAAAACTTCTGAGACATTCTAGTAGGTGCTTAACTTACTGTAGTATCACGAGGCTGAACTACTGCTCAGTTACAGTGTGTGCACATGTGCACGCATGAGTGTGTTTTGTTTTGTTTTGTTTTTATTTTTATTTATTTGACTGGGTCTTAGTCGTGGCATGCAGGAATCTAGTTCCCTGACCAGGAATCTAACCTGTGCCCACTGCATTGGGATTATGGAATCTTAGCCACTGGAGCACAGGAGAATTGCTGCACTATGTTAAAGAGAAGTCCCTACAGTGTGTTAAAGAGAAGTCACTGGCCCAAAAACAATGTCTCCATTCCCAACTTCTGAGAGTCCTGCAGGGGCACCCCAAACACCAGGGTTTCCTGATGGTGCCCGGCAGAATCTCCTCCAAGTAAATCAGTTTTGCAGAGCCTAGGAATTTACCAACAATTTGATTTCAAAGTGCATGACAGAATTTACAGAATCTTTGGAAATATAATGATACATTGCTGAAGTTTTAGAACAGTAGGCAGGGAAGTGACAGATATTTATTTTCTGTTCAACAGTGCATTTGAAATACTTCTATCCTTTATGTATGGTGAATGAAACTCACCCTAAACCAGCATGTCAACATCAGTCTGGTGCCCTGATCTCAAGCAATTCAATAAATGAATGATTGCGCTAGAGATTCCAGAGGAGCTTGTGGAACCCCAGGCTAGCCAAGGAGTGATATGACCTCATTTGCACACATCCTGGGACTTTGGGGACATGTGTGTAACTCCACTGACCTGATAGGAGCATAGAGGGCCAGAAGGCACATGGAAAGGAAGAAATAAGTCCAGCATCTTCCCCCTTCGCAGTTCAGGCTCCGTGTACTCATCTAATAATAGAATAGCATCACTGCTCATCTTGTCCCTCAACTTCCCTTCACCTAGCCCACCATGTCTCAGCACTGGGAGACTGTGGAAATTTTCAGAAATGCAACCCCAAAGCCATATTAGGGGCTCTGTTTGTCATGGTCTAAGTGTTATATGGGTCCCCAAAGATGAAGATCTAACTCAAACTGTTTCTGTCCTATATATTTTTCTTTTGTTGTTTGTTCTATTCAAGTGTAGTTGATTACCAATGTAGTATTAGTTTCTGGTGTATACAGTTCAGTTTCAGTTCAGTTCAGTCACTCAGTCATGTCTGTCTCTTTGAGACCCCATGAATCACAGCACTCCAGGCCTCCCTGTCCATCAACAACTCCTGTGTATATAGTAGTGTTATGCAGTAGGCCCTTGCTGTTTATCTATTTTATATACAGTAGGGTGTATCTGTTAATCCCAAGCACTGAATTATCCCTCCCTCCCCCATCTTTCCCCTCGGGTAGCCATAAGTTTGTTTGTTTATTCAGTACTGGTTACTGGTCACCCCGTATTGCTTAAAAGCACATCTGCTTGGGTAAAACCTAAGGTGGTTAGAAGAGCCAGGCTTCGCTGTGAATTCCACCAGTGGCCTCATCCTAACTGATTTCTATGCCCACCTCCCCTACCCAGCATCAGGGACTGTCCTCCTCAGGCTGGGTTCATCTGTAGACTGTGTCGAGTTGTTCCTGATCACCGCAAGAACTCACCCTTACATCATCCTGAGTTTCCTCCCCACACACTGGCGCTTGCAAGAGTCTCACATTCCAAAGTGTTGGCTCTCTTCCTCCCCTCTCCAAATATTATGAGAGTTGTCCTTTTCCTATGTCTGGTTCACGATGGTTACGAATCCAAGTTATGCTGCATGTTTATGACTTGTGTTAGCTTAGGGAGGTTGGGTGATTTAATGAGATAAGCTAAGATTTCAGGCTTAGGTAGACTTAGTTTCAAGTGCCTGTTTCCTGTGTGATGTTGATCAACTCACTGAACCTCGATTTGCTTATCAGTAATAGAAGAGAACACACCTATTTAAGTGATTAAATTGACCAGCTTAGCGTCTGCATGTGGCTGTTTATTTTTGAGGTTAATATTCAGTGATGAGAGTCAGTATGAAAGCAGCTCTTTTGGAATCTGATAGCGGAAGACTAAACCCCTATGAGAAGGCGTGGTTGTGTAAGAGGTTGCTTTCTGAGAGGAAGTAGAGAAGACAAAACTGTCTGTTTGCAGGTTAGCAGCACATTTTCCACTACACCCCTCCCTTCACTTCCCTTTAACACTAGAAATAAAGTTGCTTTGAATCAAAGAGTGTGGGCAGACTAGGCTTTAAAAGAATTTCAGCTGTTATCAGAAAGTCCTCCAGTTCAACCATAGGCATTCCACTGAACCGCCTTGATGTCTGAAAAGATCCCACCTGTGAGGTTACTATTTTGAGTAAATTGTGGTACTTCAACCCAGATGTGCTGTGGAGGTGGATAAAATGTTAAGCTATGATCATGACTTTCTTTTAGATGGATTAGCTGTTATAGAACATAAGGCAAAGCCTCTGGGCCTCCCTGGTGGCTCAGACGGTAAAGAATCTCCTTTCAATGCAGAAGACTCGGGTTTGATCCCTGGATTGGGAAGATCCCCTGGCGAAGAAAATGGCAATCCACTCCAGTATTCTTGCCTGGAAAATCCCAGGGACAGAGGAGCCTGGTGGGCTGTTGTCCATAGGGTTGCACAGAGTCAGACACGACTGAAGTGACTTAGAATGAATGCATGCATGCATTGGAGAAGGAAATGGCAGCCCACTCCAGTATTATTGCCTGGAGAATTCCATGGACAGAGGAGCCTGGCAGGCTAGAGTCCGTGGGGTTGCAGAGTCAGACAGGATTGAGTGACTGCTTTTACTTTCACACTGTGATGAAGGATAAAGAATGTTTGCACATTTAGTTCTTGCTGCTAAAGAAAACAAAACCCAGCGGAAAAGTTTGCATAAACTATAATTTGGAGACCTTATCACGACCAGTGATCAGGAAGGACAGGGTCAAACTAGTGGACAAAGGGCCTTATTTTAGGTCTTGATCCTAAAAATCCTCCTCCAGGATATTTCTTCTCCTGGATTTTTTTAAAACTATGTGTTTTAATCTAGGTGAATAACTAGGAAGAAAGTTTTATTGAAGGTAAGGTATTCAATGGGCTTCCCTTGCTCACCAGTAAAGAATCCTCCTGCCAATGCAGAAGACATGGGTTCAATACTTGGTCAAGAAAAATCCCCTGGAGAAGGAAATGGCAACCCACCTCAGTATTTTTGCCTGAGAATCCCCATGGACTGGCAGCCTACAGCCCATGGGGTAGCAGAGTAGGACTGAATTTAGTGACTGAACAACCACGACAAAAATGTATTCAATCAAGTAGATGAAAAAATACACACCCGTGTCTAATATTTTTGAGCTCTAGCTCTCCGTCTGTTTCTCTGCTGTGCGGAGGTACTTCAGTGATTGAAGTACTCATGTTTTCCAGCCCAAGAAGCACAACACCCGGTGGTAGAAGCCAACACATGCAGGACAAACTAAATTGCAGGCGAATGTCTGTCTCCTCAAGGCCCCAGCTAGATTTATCAGATCTTAACTGATTCAAACTCAAGGCAATTTGTTCACCTAGCTGTCAAAACTCTTATCTCTTGCCAGACCTTGATCTTTGTACTTAAGACACAGTGTTGCAATCAATATGTTTATGTGGGCATCTTTCTAAGTAGGCTATAAACTTCTTTAAAGCAAAGAGTTAGCTTTTGTTCAACTCTGTACCTTTAGTAACAAACACAAAGTTTGCTTGGTAATGGGCACTCAAATGTTTTCTGAATGAATATCAAGATCATGTTGTGAACTAGCTTTGAAGAGAGCATAAAGAGGCAGAGCATTTACTCTAGCTGAGAGGAAAGTTCACCAAGGAAATTACCTTCACTTGGGTTTTGAAGGATGAAATAAATTATGGTAGTATACATTCAGACTTTTTTGGAACAGACTGGTTCCAAATAGGAAAAGGAGTACATCAAGGCTGTATATTGTAATCCCTGTTTATTTAACTTACATGCATAGTACATCATGAGAAACGCTGGGCTAGAGAAAGCACAAGCTGGAAAAAAGATTGCGGGGAAAATATCAGTAACCTCAGATATGCAGAAGACACCACCCTTATGGCAGAAAGTGAAGAAGAACTAAAGAGCCTCTTGATGAAAGTGAAAGAGTAAACTGAAAAAGTTGGCTTAAAGCTCAGCATTCAGAAAATTAAGATCATGGCCTCTATTCCCAACACTTCATGGCAAATAGATAGGGAAACAGTGGAAACAATGGCTGACTTTATTGTTCTGGGCTTGAAAATCACTGCAGATGGTGATTACAGCCATAAAATTAAAAGACACTTACTCCTTGGAAGGAAAGTTATGACCAACCTAGATAGTATATTACGGTCAATACCGAAATCAGATTGATTATATTCTTTGCAGCCAAAGATGGAGAAGCTCTATACATCAGCAAAAACGAGACCGGGAGCTGACTGTGGCTCAGATCATGAATGCCTTATTGCCAAATTCAGACTTAAATTGAAGAAAGTAAGGAAAACTACTGGGACCATTCAGGTATGACCTAAACCAAATCCATTATGATTATACACTGGAAGTGAGAAATAGATTTAAGGGACTAGATCTGATAGAGTGCCAGATGAACTATGAATGGAGGTTCGTGACATTGTATAGTAGACAGGGGTCAAGACCATCCCCATGGAAAAGAAATGCAAAAAAGCAAAAAGGCTGTCTGGGGAGGCCTTACAAATAGCTGTGAAAAGAAGAGAAATGAAAAGCAAACGAGAAAAGGGAAGATATTCCCATTTGAATGCAGAGTTCCAAAGAATAGCAAGGAAAGATAAGAAAACCTTCCTCAGTGATCAATGCAAAGAAATAGAGTAAAACAACAGAATGGGAAAAACTAGAGATATCTTCAAGAAAACTAGAGATACCAAGGGGACATTTCGTGCAAAGATGGCCTCGATAAAGGACAGAAATGGTATGGACCTAACAGAAGCAGAGGACATTAAGAAGAGGTGGCAAGAATACACAGAAGAACTGTACAAAAAAGATCTTCACAACCCAGATAATCACGATGGTGTGATCAGTCACCTAGAGCCAGACATCCTGGGATGTGAAGTCAAGTTGGCCTTAGAAAGCGCCACTACAAACAAAGCTAGGGAAGGTAATGGAATTCCAGTGGAGCTGTTTCAAATCCTGAAAGATGATGCTGTGAAAGTGCTGCACTCAATATGCCAGCACATTTGGAAAACTCAGCAGTGGCCACAGGACTGGAAAAGGTCAGTTTTCATTCCAATCCCAAAGAAAGACAATACCAAAGAATGCTCAAACTACCACACAATTGCATTCATCTCACATGCTAGTAAAATAATGCTCAAAATTCTCCAAGCCAGGCTTCAGCAATACATGAACTGTGAACTTTCAGATGTTCAAGCTGGTTTTAGACAAGGCAGAGGAACCAGAGTTCAAATTGCCAACATCTTCTGGATTATTGAAAAAGCAAGAGAGTTCCAGAAAAAACATCTATTTCTGCTTTATTGACTATGCCAAAGCCTTTGACTGTGTGGATCACAATAAATTTTGAAAAGTTCTGAAAGAGATCGAGTACCAGACCACCTGACCTGCCTCTTGAGAAGCCTGTCAGGCCAGGAAGCAACAGTTAGAACTGAACATGGAACAAGAGACTGGTTCCACATATAAAAAGGAGTACTTCAAGGCCATATATTGTCACTGTGCTTATTTAACTTATATGCACAGTACATTATGAGAAACACTGGACTGGAAGAAGCACAAGCTGGAATCAAGCTTTTCAGGAGAAAGATCAATAACCTCAGATATACAGATGACACTACCCTTATGGCAGAAAGTGAAGAGGAACTGAAAAGCCTCTTGACGAAAGTTAAAGAGGAGAGTGAAAATGTTGGCTTAAAGCTCAACATTCAGAAAACGAGGATCATGCCATCTGGTCCCATTGCTTCATGGCAAATGGATGAGGAAACAGTGGAAACAGTGTCAAACTTTGTTTTGTGGGGCTCCAAAGTCACTGCAGATGATGACTGCAGCTATGAAAATAAAGGATGCTTACTTCTTGGAAGGAAAGTTCTGACCAACCTAGACAGCATATTAAAAAGCAGAGACATTACTTAGTCAACAAAGCTTCAGCTATTCAAGGCTATGATTTTTCTAGTGGTCATGTATGGATGTGAGAGTTGGTCTGTGAAGAAAGCTGAGCACTGAAGAATTGATGCTTTTGAACTGTGGTGTTGGAGAAGACTCTTGAGAGTCCCCTTAGACTGCAATGAGATCCAACCAGTCAATCCTAAAGAAGATCAATCCTGAATATTCACTGGAAGGACTGGTACTTAAGCTGAAACTCCAATACTTTGGCCACCTGATGTGAATAATTGAGTCATTTGAAAAAACTGTAGTATGAGGAAAGATTGAAGGCAGGAGGAGAAGGTGAACACAGAGCATGAGATGGTTGAATGGCATCACCGACTTGATAGACATGAGTTTGTGTAAAATCCAGGAGTTGATGATGGACAGGGAGGCCTGGTGTGCTGCAGTTCATGGTGCTGCAAAGAATCAGACACAATAGAGTGACTGAACTGACTGACTGACACTCAGACAAAGATCCACAATTTTCCAAGCTGATTCTAAGTGCGTTCAACTAACTTGCTTAGCGTGTCCAAAGACAACTTAAAGACAGCTTATCAGAATAGGCTAGACACTGTTTAGGAAAATATGTTGAAGCTCCAAGCAGCAAAACTATTTATTTTTCCCACAGTATAAGTAAGACTATATTGGGGGAAAAGAAAACAACTAAGAATTCATTTCAATGAACTTCTTCGTGAACACCACACTCAATGTGGTTGCTCGGCCTTTTCCCTGGATTTCAGGGCACAGAGCTGGAGTTAATATGGGGATGTGATGCAACTAAGCCTTTCATAGCCCACCGGAGGTGAGCTGACCAGCCTGCAGCACTGTTGCACATGGTTGACAGAATTTGTCACACTATAGGTCATCTTGACGTGGAACTTGTCAGTGGTTTTTCAAGTTTCTCTCCCTTCTTGCCTGGAGGGGGCCAAATCATCCTTCTGATATTTTCCCAAATATTTCCATGCCGAGATCCCAGTGATGTGTGAGGAGATCTTACTAAAAACAGTTAAGAGACATGTGAGGGTATTATTATGGCCAATTTGACTTGAGGTGATACAAGGAAACTAAATCGCATGTGAAATAAGTTAAAATAGAAATTTTACTGTACATAAGAGAGAATGAGATGGCTTGATGATATCACTGACTCAGTGGGCATGAGTCTGAACAAACTCTGGGAGATGGTGAAGGACAGGGACACCTAGCAAACTGTGGCTCATGGGGTCGCAAAGAGTCGGTCATGACTTAGCGACTGAACAACAACAACTGTATATCGTGGCAGTTTTGTGATATGTGACTATGGAAATGACCAATCTTGGTGTATGGCTTGAAAAGTAGCCAGTCAAAGGTCTCTGAGAATCAGTTCATAGAAGGAAGATTTTGAAAATCATAAATATAAATGCACTAAAGATACTATTTCACCTTGCTCAGTTGAAAGATATTAAGATTCATACCAGTGATGATAGTAGACGTGAGTACATTTTAACTTGTTTTTCAAGATGTGCCACATCTTTAAAAGTTGCATTAGAATGAGAGGCATAGCCATCAACAGTTTAAACATTCTCATGAAGCGAGACCATAATTTCACTATACTGTCTCTATATCTGACCACATCTAAATTATTTGTTTTCTAGTTACACATATGATGTTTTAAAAGGATCAAAGATCAAATGCACTGAGGAGGATGTGTCTGGAACTGAGACATATCTGTATACTAGACACAGATGCGGCCAGATAAAATAGTTGAGAATAGTAAACCTAGAGAAAAAAAATAATGGTGAAGATGATGGTCAACTATAGGGATCACAGCCATAGCTAAAGAACTCTCATGCTTTAGATGAAGTAAAACTTCTATTTTGCTCCAGAAGACCTAGTTATGGTGAAAGAGTGGGAGTTACAGGAAAATAGACTGCATCTCAAAGTGTAAAGATCATGTGTGAAGATATCTAATCACAGAAAGAAGGAATACCTGGAGAGATATCAGCAGAATTGTTTAAAAAGAGGCTGAGAATAATTAATCATAAATGTTGAAAGAGATTTGGGCATTAGGTGGAAATTTGGACCAAATGACCTTATGATTATTCCATATCTATAAAATTAACCAAGCAGATAATTAGATGAATTACAAGGCCATAATAATAAACATGGAATGGTATCAGGCAGAAATTGACTATAGTCAAGTGAAATTGAAGAGAAAGCTCAGAGAGAGTAACAAACATACAGAACCTTAATTTATAATAAAGGAACACAACAGATCAATTATAAAAGATAAATTGCTTTAGTATACAATATTAAGTAATCTAATTCACTATATGAATAAAAGCAAGGTTGAATCACTACCTATCAACACATTAAAAACATGCTTCCAGGGAATTCCCTAGCAGTTCAGTGGTTATGAATAGGTGCTTTTGATGTGAGGGCCCAGGTTCAATCCCTGTTTGGGAAATTAAGACTCCACAGCTGGCATGGCATAACTCCGCCCTCCACCCCAAATGATTCCAAAATATTTAAACACTAAATGTTAGCAATAGCACTAAATAATACCAAGATGTGTTTACAAAATCTTTATACTAAGAGAGGACTTTATAAATTTCAAAAGCACAAAGCATGGGGGGAAATTGCTTGACTGTATTAGATAAAATTAAGAATTTGTATCCAAAATGGATTAGATCTGAAATCAGAGTGTCTGAAGAACTATGGATGGAGGTTCATGACATTGTATAGGAGGCAGTGATCAAGACCACCCCCAAGAAAAAGAAATGCAAACAGCAAAATGTCTGTCTGAGGAGGCCTTACCAATAGCTGAGAAAACAAGAGAAGCTAAAAACAAAGGAGAAAAGGAAAGATATACCCATTTGAATGCAGAGTTTCAAGGAAGAGCAAGGAGAGATTAAAAAAAAAAAACAACAACTTAGTGATCAGTGCAAAGAAATAGAGGAAAACAATAGAATGAAAAAGACTAGAGATTTCTTCAAGAAAATTAGAAATACTAAGGCAACATTTCATGCAAAGATGGGCACAATAAAGGACAAAAATGATAGGGACCTAACAGAAGCAGAAGATATTAAGAAGAGGTGGCAAGAATACACAGAAGAATGATACAAAAAAGTTCTTCATGACCTAGACAACTGTGATGGTTTTATCACTAAATTAGAGCCAGACATCCTGGAATGCAAAGTTAAATAGGCTTTAGGAAGCATCACTATGAACAAGTCAAGTGGAGGTGATGGAATTCCATTTGAGCTATTTCAAATCCTAAAAGATGATGCTGGGAAAGTGCTGCACTCAATATGCCAGTAAATCTGGAAAACTCAACAGTGACCACAGGACTTGAAAAGGTCATTTTCATTCTAATTCCAAAGAAGGACAATACCAAAGAATGGTCAAACTTTTGCACTCATCTAACACACTAGCAAAATAATGCTCAAAATTCTCCAAGCCAGGCTTCAATGGTACATGAAACATGAACTTCCAGAAGTTCAAGCTGCATTTAGAAAAGCAGAGGAATCAGAGGTCAAATTGACAACATCTATTGGATCATGGAAAAAGCAAGAGAGTTCCAGAAAAACACCTACTACTACTTTAATGATTACACCAAAGCCTTTGATTGCATAGGTCACAATAAAGAGTGAAAAATACTTCTAGAGGTGGAAATATCAGATCACCTTACTTGCTTTCTGAGAAATCTATATGCAGGTCAAGAAGCAACAGTTAGAACCAGACATGGAACAACAGACTGGTTTCAAATTAGGAAAGGAGTACGTCAAGGCTGTATATTGTCACCCTCTTTATTTAACTTATTTGCAGATTTCATCATGTGAAATGATGGGATGGATGAAGCACAAGCTGGAATTAAGATTGCCAGGAGAAATATCAATAACCTCAGATATGCAGATGACACCACTGTTAGGGCAGGAAGTGAAGAAGAACTAAAGAACCTCTTGATGAAAGTGAAAGAGGAGAGTAAAAAAAGCTGGCTCAAAACTAAGATCATGACATCCGATCCCATCATTTCATGTTAAATAGATGGGGAAACAATGGAAATAGTGACAGACATTATTTTCATGGGCTCCAAAATCACTGCAGATGATGACCGTAGCCATGTAATTAAGAGATGCTTGCTTCTTGGAAGCAAAGCTATGATCAACCTAGACAGAATAATAAAACCAGAAACATTACTTTGCCAACAAAGGTCTGTTTTGTCAAAGCTATGGTTTTTACAGTGGTCATGTATGGATGTGAGATTTGAACCATCAGTTCAGTTCAGTTCAATTCAATTCAGTCACTCAGTTGTGTTTGACTCTTTGTGACCCCATGAATCACAGCACACCAGGCCTAGGAGTTCACCCAGACTCATGCCCATTGAGTCAGTGATGCCATCCAGCCATCTCATCCTCTGTTGTCCCCTTCTCCTCCTGCCCCCAATCCCTCCCAGCATCAGAGTTTTTTCCAATGAATCAACTCTTCACATGAGGTTACCAAAGTACTGGAGTTTCAGTTTCGGCATCATTTCTTCCAAAGAAATCCCAGGGCAGATCTTCAGAATGGAGTGGTTGGATTTCCTTGCAGTTCAGGGGACTCTCAAGAGTTTTCTCCAATACCACAGTTCAAAAGCATCTATTACTCAGCCCTCAAAAAGAATAAGTTTGACGCAGTTCTAATGAGATGGATGAAACTGGAGCCGATTATACAGAGTGAAGTAAGCCAGAAAGAAAAACACCAATACAGTATACTGACACATATATATGGAATTTAGAAGATAGTAATGATTACCCCGTAAGTGAGACAATATAAGAGACACAGAGGTATAGAATGGAATTTTGGCTTCAGAGGGAGAGGGAGAGGGTGGGATGATCTGGGAGAATGGCAACGAAACATGTATGCAATCATATGGGAGATGAAGCGCCAGTCTATGTTCAATACAGAATACAGGATGCTTGGGGCCCGTGTACGGGATGAACCAGGGAGATGGGGGGGGAAGGGAGGTGGGAGGGGGCTTTAACATGGGGAGATCGTGTACACCTGTGGCTGATTCATGTCAGTGTATGGCAGAAACAATACAGTACTGTAAAATAGAATAAAGTATTAACAACAACAAAAAGCATCAATTCTTCGACGCTCAGCTTTCTTCACAGTCCAACTCTCACATCCATACATGACCAGTGGAAAAACCATAGCCTTCACTAGACAGACCTTTGTTGGCAAAGTAATGTCTCTGCTTTTGAATATGCTGTCTAGGTTGGTCATAACTTTCCTTGCAAGGAGTAAGCGTCTTAATTTCATGGCTGCAGTCACCATCTGCAGTGATTTTGGACCATAAA
>SJYC01140464.1:0-19567 GCA_006408675.1 Madoqua kirkii
AAATTAAGACTCCACAGCTGGCATGGCATAACTCCGCCCTCCACCCCAAATGATTCCAAAATATTTAAACACTAAATGTTAGCAATAGCACTAAATAATACCAAGATGTGTTTACAAAATCTTTATACTAAGAGAGGACTTTATAAATTTCAAAAGCACAAAGCATGGGGGGAAATTGCTTGACTGTATTAGATAAAATTAAGAATTTGTATCCAAAATGGATTAGATCTGAAATCAGAGTGTCTGAAGAACTATGGATGGAGGTTCATGACATTGTATAGGAGGCAGTGATCAAGACCACCCCCAAGAAAAAGAAATGCAAACAGCAAAATGTCTGTCTGAGGAGGCCTTACCAATAGCTGAGAAAACAAGAGAAGCTAAAAACAAAGGAGAAAAGGAAAGATATACCCATTTGAATGCAGAGTTTCAAGGAAGAGCAAGGAGAGATTAAAAAAAAAAAACAACAACTTAGTGATCAGTGCAAAGAAATAGAGGAAAACAATAGAATGAAAAAGACTAGAGATTTCTTCAAGAAAATTAGAAATACTAAGGCAACATTTCATGCAAAGATGGGCACAATAAAGGACAAAAATGATAGGGACCTAACAGAAGCAGAAGATATTAAGAAGAGGTGGCAAGAATACACAGAAGAATGATACAAAAAAGTTCTTCATGACCTAGACAACTGTGATGGTTTTATCACTAAATTAGAGCCAGACATCCTGGAATGCAAAGTTAAATAGGCTTTAGGAAGCATCACTATGAACAAGTCAAGTGGAGGTGATGGAATTCCATTTGAGCTATTTCAAATCCTAAAAGATGATGCTGGGAAAGTGCTGCACTCAATATGCCAGTAAATCTGGAAAACTCAACAGTGACCACAGGACTTGAAAAGGTCATTTTCATTCTAATTCCAAAGAAGGACAATACCAAAGAATGGTCAAACTTTTGCACTCATCTAACACACTAGCAAAATAATGCTCAAAATTCTCCAAGCCAGGCTTCAATGGTACATGAAACATGAACTTCCAGAAGTTCAAGCTGCATTTAGAAAAGCAGAGGAATCAGAGGTCAAATTGACAACATCTATTGGATCATGGAAAAAGCAAGAGAGTTCCAGAAAAACACCTACTACTACTTTAATGATTACACCAAAGCCTTTGATTGCATAGGTCACAATAAAGAGTGAAAAATACTTCTAGAGGTGGAAATATCAGATCACCTTACTTGCTTTCTGAGAAATCTATATGCAGGTCAAGAAGCAACAGTTAGAACCAGACATGGAACAACAGACTGGTTTCAAATTAGGAAAGGAGTACGTCAAGGCTGTATATTGTCACCCTCTTTATTTAACTTATTTGCAGATTTCATCATGTGAAATGATGGGATGGATGAAGCACAAGCTGGAATTAAGATTGCCAGGAGAAATATCAATAACCTCAGATATGCAGATGACACCACTGTTAGGGCAGGAAGTGAAGAAGAACTAAAGAACCTCTTGATGAAAGTGAAAGAGGAGAGTAAAAAAAGCTGGCTCAAAACTAAGATCATGACATCCGATCCCATCATTTCATGTTAAATAGATGGGGAAACAATGGAAATAGTGACAGACATTATTTTCATGGGCTCCAAAATCACTGCAGATGATGACCGTAGCCATGTAATTAAGAGATGCTTGCTTCTTGGAAGCAAAGCTATGATCAACCTAGACAGAATAATAAAACCAGAAACATTACTTTGCCAACAAAGGTCTGTTTTGTCAAAGCTATGGTTTTTACAGTGGTCATGTATGGATGTGAGATTTGAACCATCAGTTCAGTTCAGTTCAATTCAATTCAGTCACTCAGTTGTGTTTGACTCTTTGTGACCCCATGAATCACAGCACACCAGGCCTAGGAGTTCACCCAGACTCATGCCCATTGAGTCAGTGATGCCATCCAGCCATCTCATCCTCTGTTGTCCCCTTCTCCTCCTGCCCCCAATCCCTCCCAGCATCAGAGTTTTTTCCAATGAATCAACTCTTCACATGAGGTTACCAAAGTACTGGAGTTTCAGTTTCGGCATCATTTCTTCCAAAGAAATCCCAGGGCAGATCTTCAGAATGGAGTGGTTGGATTTCCTTGCAGTTCAGGGGACTCTCAAGAGTTTTCTCCAATACCACAGTTCAAAAGCATCTATTACTCAGCCCTCAAAAAGAATAAGTTTGACGCAGTTCTAATGAGATGGATGAAACTGGAGCCGATTATACAGAGTGAAGTAAGCCAGAAAGAAAAACACCAATACAGTATACTGACACATATATATGGAATTTAGAAGATAGTAATGATTACCCCGTAAGTGAGACAATATAAGAGACACAGAGGTATAGAATGGAATTTTGGCTTCAGAGGGAGAGGGAGAGGGTGGGATGATCTGGGAGAATGGCAACGAAACATGTATGCAATCATATGGGAGATGAAGCGCCAGTCTATGTTCAATACAGAATACAGGATGCTTGGGGCCCGTGTACGGGATGAACCAGGGAGATGGGGGGGGAAGGGAGGTGGGAGGGGGCTTTAACATGGGGAGATCGTGTACACCTGTGGCTGATTCATGTCAGTGTATGGCAGAAACAATACAGTACTGTAAAATAGAATAAAGTATTAACAACAACAAAAAGCATCAATTCTTCGACGCTCAGCTTTCTTCACAGTCCAACTCTCACATCCATACATGACCAGTGGAAAAACCATAGCCTTCACTAGACAGACCTTTGTTGGCAAAGTAATGTCTCTGCTTTTGAATATGCTGTCTAGGTTGGTCATAACTTTCCTTGCAAGGAGTAAGCGTCTTAATTTCATGGCTGCAGTCACCATCTGCAGTGATTTTGGACCATAAAGAAACCTGAATACCAAAGAACTGATGCTTTAGAACTGTGGTGTTGGAGAAGACTCTTGAAAGTCCTTGGACTGCAAGGAGATCAAACCAGTCAATCTTAAAGGAAATCATTCCTGAATATTCATTGGAAGGATTGATGTTGAAGCTGAAACTCCAATACTTTGGCCACCTGATATGAAGAACTCACTCATCGGAAAACACCCTGATGCTGGGAAAGATTGAAGGCAGGAGGAGAAGGGGATGACAGAGGATGAGATGGTTGGATTGCATCGCTGACTCAATGGACATGAGTTGAGTAAACTCTGGGAGTTGGTGATGGACAGGGAGGCCTGGTGTGCTGCAGTCCATGGAGTTGCAAAGAGTCAGACACGACTGAGCCATTTAACTAAACTGATTCAAAGTGGACCCAGAACATGTTTAGTTGCTAAGTGTTGTTCGACTCTTTGCCACCACGTGGATTCAGCATGTCAGGGTTTCCTGTCCCTTGCTATCTCCCAGAGTTTGCTCAAATATGTCCATTGAGTCAGTGCTGCCATCTAATCAGCTCATCCTTTGTTGCCCCCTTTTCCTCCTGCCCTCAGTCCTTCCCAGTATTGGAGTGTTTTCCAGTGAGTCAATTCTTCATATCAGGTGGCCAAAGTATTGGAGCTTTAGCTTCAGCCTCAGTCCTTTCGATGAATATTTGTGGATGATTTCCCCTAGGACTGACTGGTTTGATCTTAATGTCAGGGGACTCTCAAGGGTATTCTCCAACACCACCATTCAAAAGCATCAATTCTTCGGTGCTCAGCCTTCTTAATGGTCCAAATCTCATACCTGTATGTGACTACTGGAAAAACCATAGCTTTGGTTATACAGACCTTTGTCAGCAGAGCGATGTCTCTGCTTTTAATATGCTGTCTAGGTTTGTAACAGTTTTCCTTCCAAAGAGCAAGCATCTTTTAATTTTAAGGATGCAGTCACCGTCCACAGTGATTTTTGAGCCCAAGAAAATAAAATCTGTCACTTTTTTGCCATCTATTTTCCATGAAGTGAAGGGACCAGATGGCATGTCTAAGTTTCTTGAATGTTGACTTTTAAGCCAGCTTTTTCACTCTCCTTTTCCACCCTCAAGAGGCTCTTTAGTTCTTCCCTTTCTGTCATTAGAGTGGTATCATCTGCATATCTGAAGTTATTCAGATATCTCCCTGCAATCTTGATTCCAGATTGTGCTTCACTCAGCCTGACTTTTATTCATGATATACTCTGAATATAAGTTAAATAAGTAGGATGACAATACACAGCCTTGATGTACTTCTTTCCTAATTTTGAACTAATCTTTTGTTTCATATCTGGCTCTAACTGTTGCTTTTTTTGTGTGTGTGTCTTACATAAAGAGTTCTTAGGAAACAGGTAAGGTGGTCTGGTATTCCCACCTCTTTAAAAATTTTCCACAGTTTGTTGTGACCTACACAGTTAAAGGCTTTAATGTAGTCAGTGAAGAAGTAGGTATTTTTCTGGAATTCCCTAACCTTCTCTATGATCCAGTGGATACTGGCAATTTGATTTCTGGCTCCTCTGCCTTTTCTAATCGAGCTTGTACATCTGGAAGTTCTTGATTCAAAAACTATTGAAGCCTACTTTGAAGAATTTTGAGCAATACCTTACTAGTATGTGAAGTGAAGTCTCTCACTCATGTCCGACTCTTTACAATCCCATGGACTGTAGCCTACCAGGCTCCTCCCTCCATGGGATTCTCCAGGCAAGAGTACTGGAGTGGGTTGCCGTGTCCTTCTCCAGGGGATCTTCCCAATTCAGGGATTGAACCCGGTCTCCTGCATTCCAAGCAGACGCTTTAACCTCTGTGCCACTAGGGAAACATGAAATGGGTGCAAATGGACAGTAGTCAGAACATTCTTTGGCATTGACCTTCTTTGGGATTGTAATGAAAACTGACCTTTTCCAGTCTTTTGGCCTCTCCTGAGTTTTCTAAATTTGCTGGCACATTGAGTGAAACACTTTAACAACATCATCTTTTAAGATTTGAAATAGCTCAGCTGGAATTCCATCACCTCCACTTGTTTGTAGTAATACTTCCTAAGGCCCACTTGACTTCACACTCCAGGATGTCATACTCCATGTACAAATGTAGTACATGTAAAACAGAATGGGAAAAGATATTTGAAGTCCACAAATGGCAGAGCAACAAAAGCTAGAATTCCCCAAAATCAACAGGTCAGCACCAATAGAAAACTTGACAGAGTGGCTGAAGTTGGCAAAGCCAGTAAGAATTTTACAGAGTAGAAAATCAAAAAAGCTAAGAAACATAAGGTAGTATGCACAATCATTAATGAACCAATAATTATAAATGTAAAGAAAATGAGATATACCTAGTAATGACCAAAAATTTAGACAGCAGGATAACACAAAATGTTGACATAGAAAAAGAATCTGCTGCTACTGAGAATAGATTATAAACCCATGGTGGAGAGATTCTGCTATTTCCCAATAAAATAAAATTATGTATGCCTTATTATTCAGGTATTCCATTTCTTGAAGTATGGTTCTAAGAAATTCCCACACATGTCTTCAGTCATATACTTAGATCAAGGTTCACAGCAGGGATATTTATATTAATAGGGAGCTTGAGGCAACCAGAGACTGCACTGCTTGAAGGGTAGAAAAGAAAAGAAAGCCAGTGCACTCCCTGAAATATTGTGTATGGAATGCTGAGTCCTGAAGTCCTGGATTAGAAGAACACAAAGAAATAGGATGTTCTTAAATATAATATTTAATGATGAAAGTGATGATAGAGATTATCATAGAGAGTCGAATACCACTTAAGTGTGTTAAAAATACATGCATACATTTACCAAGACACACACACCAAATACACATTAAATATATTAGTAGAATGACTATACTGGATAAACAGGAATAGAAGGACAGTAGGGGGGATAAATGGGTATAAATAGATAAGGAAAACAAAAGAAAGTCTTTCTATGGATCATTGGTGATAATGTACCATGAACTGAGCATAATAACACTCTGCATCTGAGTATCAGAAAATAAAATAAAACAAAGTCATACTTTGTTTTCAGGGAACCTAGGAACTGATAACAACTCACACCCTTTATTCAGATCTCCTAGGGAGATAAAGGACTTCATTTTCCCATTCTCCCAAGGCAGGTCTCAGGTCTTTACTTTATGACACATGTTTTTTGAAGGAGTTTCTTCCTACTTATGGTGTACATGCATACATGAAAGAACAGCAAAAGAGAATTATCTCAGAGTTTTTCACTTTGAAACCGTTTTCAACTATGCATTAAAATATTTCAATCATTTTTAAAGGTTTCACTTTTTAATGGAAGAAAAGTTTAATTTGAAGATAATATGAAACTATTATAATAGCTTATTAAACATAAAGGATAAAGAACTAGTGAAGCTTTAAAATGGTAATTAAAAGAGCTGATGTGTGTCTAATGCATTTATTCAGTGTCTTCTAGCAGTAAGTCACAATGATGTTAAAAATTTTGCCTATATGTTCAAGTTACTATAATGGCTAAAATTCCTGTCTCCACCAACTGTCAAAGTCCTGTGCTATCACCGCACCTGAGACACAAAAAGTAGTAAATGCACTCAGAACACAGACATGCTGCCTGCAGCAGCCCAATCTGCCCCTTTACAAGAGGTGCCTGGAGCCTGTGTGGCCGCTCCAGAATTGTGGGGGAGGCTGGAAGATAGGGGTGAGATGTGACTTCCACATCAAAGTGAAATTAAAAGTGACATAAATTACCTAATAGTCTTCTGTCTGTAGATACTCTGTTTCAAGGCGCTTTCTGATTTACAGAGGAATTTACAGGTGTTTGCTAATCACTGACTCCCAAGTAACTTCCTGTTAGATGGTGGAATAGTATCATCTTGATTTTGCAAAGAAACCGTATCTACAAAGACATTTTCATCCACATGCTAAAAGTCACGTAATTTCCCTATGCTAAAATGTGATTTGAACACAAGTTTGCTAGTTTCAAATCAGAATTATTTTTTTCTAACATGATTTAAAATTCCTTCAGACTGTAAGCAGCTTCCTCAAATTATTTCCCAGTTTGAATCAGAAGTTACATTTCCCTAATACCTGCCATTAGAGAAAGATATCCCAGAAAGAGTGGCAAAGGCTAGATGGAATTATAGAACATTTTTGGAAAATGTATGATCTGACATAATAGTTTCGAGCTGGATTTATATTGATTTGGTTGTGTTTTATGTTTGTTCAGTGATCCATGTAGAAGGAAAACTGTTTGTTTTAAATAAATACAAAATAATAGGATAATGTTAATAGACTGATTAAACCGTATACTCACTGCCTTGTCTATAACTTTAAGTACATGATTCTGTTAGATAACAGTGTAGAAAGAGGAAAAAAAAAACCCACATGAACCTAAATAATATAAAGTCTATGTAAACATATAAACATTATGCTGGGATAATGTTTTGCATATCATAGAGATAGTGACCGAAAAAAATTGTCATTCTATTATGAGTCCATAGGGTGCAGATTTGTTTCTAAAGAGGGAATTCTAGGTCACTGAAAGGAGAAAGAAGAGACCCATTAATTTATTGAGTAGGAGTAGAGTGTCAGAATTCCCTGCTCAGAAAATCCTCTCTTCAACAATTTCCATAATTTATGATTAATTTGGTCTTTTAGCAACTGCAGATAGCCCAGGGAGTGTGTGCAGACCAGGCTGGAGGTAGGTGGAAGGGGAAATTAGTTTATAAACTATTCACAACTTGGTGTCAATCATATTAATTAAATTAGGGTTTTGCAAATTGTAGATGTTGACTCAGTAATGAGTCTCCACAAGCAGCTTTTTTTTTTTAAAGAAAAGGACCATGGCCCTTTGATACAAATAAAATAAAATGCTATCAGCAGAGGAATGTACACAAACATATATTAGCTCTTTGAATTTCTTAACTAAGTTCTAAATGAATGTCTCATATGACACTGTTCACCTTAGAATTCCAGTTATCTGTAGAAACTGTTAACTTCATTTGGTGATTTATACTCTTCAAATCTCCAAATATAGCATTTCTAACCACTGCCAAAGTTAAAACATCATTTTTACTCTGAAATATTTTAAATACAGAAATAGTTGTGCTTGTATAATGTAATGTGATGGCAAAAGACAGAGTTCAGAGTTATACAAAAATGAAAATCCTGGTCTCACTTTTTACATTTCAGTTTCTTCACTTTGAGTTTGCACCTTAAAGAGTCAGCAAGGGAAGAAACTGGATTTCCATGCCGGTGCCTGCATCTCCTAGGGATCTGAGTTGGGCTGAAGTCTGCATAGCCCAGGAGGAACCTTTTTCTGTCACCTAGTATTTTAGGTCAAACAGTTTATTCAAAAAACTAAGATCATAGCATCTGGTCCCATCACTTCATGGGAAATAGATGGGGAAACAATGAAAACAGTGACGGACTTTATTTTCTTGGACTCCAAAAGCATTGCAGATGGTGGCTGCAGCCACAAAACTAAAAGATGCTTGCTCCTTGGAATAAAAGCTTTGACAAACATAGTGTATTATAAAGCAAAGACATTACTTTGCCAACAAAGGTCCATATAGTCAAAGCCACAGAGAAGGAAATGGCAACCCACTCCAATGTTCTTGCCTGGAAAATATCATGGATGGAGGAGCCTGGTGGGCTATACAGTTCATGAGATCAAAAGAGTTGGACACAACTGAGCAATTAACACTTTCACTTTCATGTATGGATGTGAGAGAAAGCAGTGCCAAAGAATTGATGCTAGGACTTTATTTTCTTGGACTCCAAAAGCATTGCAGATGGTGGCTGCAGCCACAAAACTAAAAGATGCTTGCTCCTTGGAATAAAAGCTTTGACAAACATAGTGTATTATAAAGCAAAGACATTACTTTGCCAACAAAGGTCCATATAGTCAAAGCCACAGAGAAGGAAATGGCAACCCACTCCAATGTTCTTGCCTGGAAAATATCATGGATGGAGGAGCCTGGTGGGCTATACAGTTCATGAGATCAAAAGAGTTGGACACAACTGAGCAATTAACACTTTCACTTTCATGTATGGATGTGAGAGAAAGCAGTGCCAAAGAATTGATGCTTTTGAACTTTGGGGCTGGAGAAAACTCTTGAGGGTCCCCAGGACTGCAAGGAGATCCAACTGAACTGAATTGAAGACTCAATATCCTCTCAGCTTTAATGCCTCAAAATTACCAATCCATATTCCACATCAGAAATTTGTTGGCAATTTTCTATTCTTTTTTAATTTTCTATTGGCTATTAAAATATATATTATCATCTAAAATCTCAATATCTAGAGGCCTAAAAAATTTACAAAGTTTTTAAATAAAAGTGGAATGAGCTTGAAGAACTGAGGTCAGAAGAAAATTCAGTTCAGTTCAGTCGCTCAGTCGTGTCCAATTCTTTGTGACCCCATGGACTGCAGCATGCCAGGCCTCCCTGTCCATCACCAATTCCCGGAGTCCACTCAAACTCATGTCCATTGAGTCGATGATGCTATCCAACCATCTTATCCTCTGTCATCCCCTTCTCCTCCCACTTTCAATCTTTCCAGGAATCATGGTTTTTTCAAATCAGTCAGCTCTTCACATCAGGTGGCCAAAGTATTGGAGCTTCAGCTTCAACATCAGTCCTTCCAGTGAACATCCAAAACTGATTTCTCTTAGGATGGACTGGTTGGATCTCCTTGAAGTCCAGTCAGTCAGTCAGTTCAGTTGCTCAGTCGTGTCCGACTCTTTGCGACCCCATGAATCGCAGCACGCCAGGCCTCCCTGTTCATCACCATCTCCCGGAGTTCATTTAGACTCACGTCCGTCGACTCAGTGACTTCCATCCAGCCATCTCATCCTCGGTAGTCCCCTTCTCCTCCTGCCACCAATCCCTCCCAGCATCAGAGTCTTTTCCAGTGAGTCAACTCTTCGCAGGAGGTGGCCAAAGTACTGAAGCTTCAGCTTTAGCATCATTCCTTCCAAAGAAATCCCAGGGCTGATTTCCTTCAGAATGGGCTGGTTGGATCTCCTTGCAGACCAAGGGACTCTCAAGAGTCTTCTCCAACACCACAGTTCAAAAGCAGCAATTCTTCGGCACTGAGCCTTTTTCACAGTCCAACTCTCACATCCATACATGGGCCACTGGAAAAACCATAGCCTTGACTAGATGGACCTTAGTTGGCAAAGCAATGTCTCTGCTTTTGAATATGCTATCTAGGTTGGTCATAACTTTTCTTCCAAGGAGTAAGCGTCTTTTAATTTCATGGCTGCAGTCACCATCTGCAGTGACTTTGGAGCCCCCCAAAATAAAGCCTGGCACTGTTTCCACTGTTTCCCCATCTATTTCCCATGAAGTGATGGGACCGGATGCTATGGTCTTCGTTTTCTGAATGTTGAGCTTTAAGCCAACTTTTTCACCTCTCCTCCTTCACCTTCATCAAGAGGCCCTTTAACTCCTCTTCACTTCCTGCCATAAGGGTGGTGTCATCTGCATATCAGAGGTTATTGATGTTTCTCCCGGCAATCTTGATTCCAGCTTGTGTTTCTTCCAGATTCAGCTTTAGCATCATTCCTTCCAAAGAAATCCCAGGGCTGATTTCCTTCAGAATGGGCTGGTTGGATCTCCTTGCAGACCAAGGGACTCTCAAGAGTCTTCTCCAACACCACAGTTCAAAAGCAGCAATTCTTCGGCACTGAGCCTTTTTCACAGTCCAACTCTCACATCCATACATGGGCCACTGGAAAAACCATAGCCTTGACTAGATGGACCTTAGTTGGCAAAGCAATGTCTCTGCTTTTGAATATGCTATCTAGGTTGGTCATAACTTTTCTTCCAAGGAGTAAGCGTCTTTTAATTTCATGGCTGCAGTCACCATCTGCAGTGACTTTGGAGCCCCCCAAAATAAAGCCTGGCACTGTTTCCACTGTTTCCCCATCTATTTCCCATGAAGTGATGGGACCGGATGCTATGGTCTTCGTTTTCTGAATGTTGAGCTTTAAGCCAACTTTTTCACCTCTCCTCCTTCACCTTCATCAAGAGGCCCTTTAACTCCTCTTCACTTCCTGCCATAAGGGTGGTGTCATCTGCATATCTGAGGTTATTGATGTTTCTCCCGGAAATCTTAATTCCAGCTTGTGTTTCTTCCAGCCCAGCATTTCTCATGATGTACTCCGCATAGAAGTTAAATACGCAGGGTGACAATATACAGCCTTGACGTACTCCTTTTCCTATTTGGAACCAGTCTGTTGTTCCATGTCCAGTTCTAACTGTGGCTTCCTGACCTGCATACAGATTTCTCAAGAGGCAGGTCAAGTGCTCTGGTGTTCTAATTTTCTAATTAGAATATTAGACATTCATGAATTAAAATCTAGGAACATTTTTCAAAATGATATTTATTTCATACTTTGAGTTTTACTGGAAAACCAAAGTGAAACTCTCCCAATCACATCAAAGTTTTGTTTTTATTGTGATTTTCCCTACCCCATCATCTAATATTTTCATCATATAATAATTTTATTGGCCCTAATTATGGGGCTGAGATGATTTAACTTATGTTTAATCACCTAGTATAATTATTTATTGTACCCTGTTTACTTTTAAACTTCATCTGTGTTAGATCATAAAACTGTATTAATACCCTAACCATAACTCGTAATACAAGGCAATGGCTATATTTTACTTATAATGTGTGAGTGAAAAATGGGGGAAGGTTTATAACTGCTCAGAATAGTCAAAAGCTAAATGACAGTGAAATTTAATATTCAGTGTTATGCACTAAGATTAGTTCCTTAGCTATATTCAAAGGCACACCTAATTATTTATTTTGATAAAATACTTACTCAATTTTGCCTTACAAGAAAGGCAAGTAGTGAATTCTAGGCCAAATTTAGTTGGCCAAAATAAGCTTTATAATTACCTCCTTCTCAACTGTAAATCTAACAAGTTGTTCAACAACAGTACGATTAGTGCAACTGCATACATGTCCTTGTTTTATAGGGACATTGGCTTCACTTTCTTGCTGAATCACCTTTAATTCAAGGTTATCTTTATAATTTGATCTCTCCATTATGGCAAAATTACTTTTACCAAGAACATCAGCCCCTTCCCTTGATACCAAAAAATACTTTTGATATATATCAATGATTGGAACCTTGCTACTAAGAATTATAAATTGCTATGACTGAGAAATTAAAGTCTTAAAATCTAATTACCTCAATTTGTTGTAAGTACATTAAATTATTATGAAAGGACTTGCATTGAAATTTCTAAGTACCAAGTCTTCTCTTTATAGCTAAAGAATAAGTTGCTGCTTTTCCTATCATGCCTTAGGGATATATTTTAGTGTATAAAAATCTATCAAAAGAGATTAGAAATAAAAGTTTACTTTTTATTTTCAAACTTTAACCTTTAACAATTATTTGGCCACAATTTTTCCAGCTTAAATGATTGTTCAATTCAGTTTAGTTCAGTTGCTCAGTCATGACCAACTCTGCAACCCTATGAATTGCAGCATGCCAGGCCTCCCTGTCCATCACCAACTCCCAGAGTTCACCCAAACTAATAATGTCCATCGAGTCAGTGATGCTATCCAGCCATCTCATCCTCTGTTGTCCACTTCTCCTCCTGCCCCCAATCCCTCCCAGCATCAGAGTGTTTTCCAATGAGTCAACTCTTTCTGTGAAGTGGCCAAAGTATTGGAGTTTCATCTTTAGCATCAGTCCCTCCAAAGGACACCCAGAACTGATTTCCTTTAGCATGGACTGGTTGGATCTCCTTGCAGTCCAAGAGATTCTCAAGAGTCTTCTCCAACAACACAGTTCAAAAGCATCAATTCTTCAGCGCTCAGCTTTCTTCACAGTCCAACTGTCACAGCCATACATGACCATTGAGTCAACGTTCACTCTTGCCATCTCCTGTTTGACCACTTCCAATTTGCCTTGATTCATGGACCTGACATTCCAGATTCCTATGCAGTATTGCTCTTTACAGCATTGGACCTTGCTTCTATCACCAGTCACATCCACAACTGGGTATTGTTTTTGCTTTGGCTCCATCCCTTCATTCTTTCTGGAGTTATTTCTCCACTGATCTCCAGTAGCATATTGGACACTGACTGACCTGGGGAGTTCCTCTTTCAGTATCCTAACATTTTGCCTTTTCATTCTGTTCATGGGGTTCTCAAGGCAAGAATACTGAAGTGGTTTGCCATTCCCTTCTCCAGTGGACTACATTCTGTAAGACCTCTCCACCATGACCCGGCTGCCTTGGGGGACTCCGTGGCATGGCTTAGTTTCATTGAGTTAGACAAGGCTATGGTCCTAGTGTGATTACATCGACTAGTTTCTGTGATTGTGGTTTCAGTGTGCCTGCCCTCTGATGCCCTCTTGCAACACCTACCATCTTACTTGGGTTTCTCTTACCATGGATGTGGGGTATGTCTTCACAGCTGCTCCAGCAAAGCATAGCCGCTACTCCTTACCTTGGATGAGGGGTATCTCCTCATGGACACCCCTCCTAACCTTGAATCTGCAGTAGCTCCTCTTGGCCCTAGTGTGCCTGTGCATCCGCCTCTCCTTGATGGTAGTTCAGGCTAATATTTCAATAGTTTCATTTGTTGAATGTTAATAACATCTTCATTTTTCCTGATTTAAATTTAGAATTCTTTTTTAGTCCCAGCCTAGTGACAGTGAGGCATTTATTTTATATTAAGATAGAGAAAATTCTCTTTATATTACAAATAAGAACAAAAAACTTGACATAATAAAGTAATTCGATGTATATATAATTCTCCTTAATTCATACTCTAATGTTTTACTTTCGTATAATTAAAAATAAAATTATTTGCCTAATTGCCTCATTTCCTCAATCTTTGACATTGTAATCCATGTAGAGAGCAGCTTCTTAATGCTGTTAAATGGAATGAGCACATCATCATTTTAGTAACAAATTAACGTAATGACACATTTTAAGCTTCTTGACAACTGAACAAAATTGTGAACTAAAATTACTTTCATTTGTTTCTCTTCTGTCCAAACAAAACCACAAAAGCAGTGTTTCCCTTGATTTGCTGTGTAGAGACAGTTGGACCACATGGCATCCTATCAGTTAGAATCCCCAATCCTTTCTGTGGTCCCTCTCTGCTCTCATCACATGACAGATTCTATACCCTGAGATGGCTTGTCTGTTGATTCCTCTGTGATGGCTCTGTGAGGGCTCCATGTCTCTGCACTGGGAATAGCCATATGCTTAAAGCATTGAACCAGGTCTCTGGCTTCCTTTGAGTCTCTGAAAATCACTTTGATAGTGAATGAGCTGGGATAGTATCCAAATACAATGCCTGTTTTCATTACCTCCCTTTCTAATTTGCTTCCTCAACACTACATACTGTCTTCCACATGTGGGAATTTGAAGCTGTATATATTTTAGGTAAATAGTGCGTGTGTGGGGGGTTGGTTTTTTTTTTTTTTTGATAAATGGTAATATGACTCTGTTTATCTTTGTTTTCCCTTTGATTTTTATTTTTGTTATCGTGGTCTTTTAATTTTGCTGAATGATACAAAGATGAGAGTATAAAAAATACTGATTTGTTTGAGTATTTCTACTCTGTTTAATTCACTATTTCTAGCTAACCTATTCGGAGAAGGCAATGGCACCCCACTCTGGTACTCTTGCCTGGAGAATCCCATGGATGGAGGAGCCTGGTGGGCTGCAAAGGAGGAGTCCATGGGGTCATGAAGAGTCGGACACGACTTCACTTTCACTTTCACTTTTCACTTTCATGCATTGGAGAAGGAAATGGCAACCCACTCCAGTGTTCTTGCCTGAAGAATCCCAGGGACGGGAGAGCCTGGTGGGCTGCCGTCTATGGGGTCACACAGAGTCAGACATGACTGAAGTGACTTAGCAGCAGCAGCAGCTATCCTATTAACTCATTCTCTCCAAATTGAGCTATTACAATTCAGTATCTCATTAAAGTTACAAGACCATAAAAGTTAAAACTGGTAAACTTTAAATACCAAAAATATCCCCTTCTGAAAAGCCCAACTATAATAAGCAAATTGTTAAAGTAAAAATATAATTTAGAACATATTACAATTTTCTAGAAAGTAACATACAATTTTGTGTGTGTGTTTGTGTGTGTGTATGTATTTGGTTTCCTGAAAATAAGATTGTTTCTCTTGAAAATCAGTTCTGATTAGCAGCAGCAGCAGCTATCCTATTAACTCATTCTCTCCAAATTGAGCTATTACAATTCAGTATCTCATTAAAGTTACAAGACCATAAAAGTTAAAACTGGTAAACTTTAAATACCAAAAATATCCCCTTCTGAAAAGCCCAACTATAATAAGCAAATTGTTAAAGTAAAAATATAATTTAGAACATATTACAATTTTCTAGAAAGTAACATACAATTTTGTGTGTGTGTTTGTGTGTGTGTATGTATTTGGTTTCCTGAAAATAAGATTGTTTCTCTTGAAAATCAGTTCTGTATTTGCAGTAACGAAATTCTTTTCCAAGATTTTATGTAAACCGTATACTTTGCCTCTGAAGTTCTCAAAAATAATTTGGTGTCAAAAGCAATTTATGAAATATTTATTAAATTATGGCCCACTTCCATCTTTGGCATGCTATAGTCTTCCTTTTTTGCATTTAAATTCTCAGATAATTGAGAATGTGCAATAACAAGAAAATGAGTTATTTAAGACCAATCTGGACTAACATAAACAAACATTCAGTATTCAGTGTAAGCATAAAAATACATCAAAATCTTGCTGAGCTCAGTTCCTAATGGGATCTTAAAGCTTATTTTCTTAACCATATTCCAACAACTTTTAAATGACATTTTTAGGTGCACATTGCCTTGGTGTGGCTATCAATTAACATAGCCGTTTCCAAAATTTACGTTATTTATAAATTCATGAGTCTATCTTCACATTACCAAATGAATTTTGAATAAAGAAAGTTTAAAAAAATAGAAAATCTAAGATTAACTGTGAAGATATGGGAAATATATTAACATTTCTTGAAATCTATGCTTTTTAAAAATTGTATAATTTGTAAGCACATGTATCAAATTGCATTTTACCAATATAATGTTAATTTATATATCTCTGCATTAATTAATCAAACATTTGTTAAAACATAAGCTGTATGCCTTCCACTTTGGGGAGTGTTAAGACATGCAATGAAGAACCAATAATCTAATGAGGTGGAAACTTTGAATAAACAACTGCTTCCATTCTTGTAGAGTAGAATAAATACTGCCTGTCTAACATTTAATGTTTCTTTAGATCTCAGCCTACCTGCTACTTTGTCTAGAAACTATCCTGAGCGATATTCCTTACCCACAGCTAGCTGCATCTAGGCATTTTCTTAATTCCCTTTTCTTTCTTTCTTGTATTACTTGCCACACATTATTGTAAATACTTGTGTTGAGGTTCAACTCTGATTTCTGACTCTGGTTTAGAATCAGCTAAGCTTTGGGAAGGGACACAAAGCTAGTTTGCTTACAATTATATCCCTGTGCGTAGCACATTCCTTGACACATGGTGCATGTCTCACACATACTGGTTGAATGGGTGCAAAATGGAAGAGAGAAAGAAAAGAGAAATGAAGAAGGAAACAGAAGAGATGGACGAAGGGAGGCAGAGTGACCAGTTTTATGATGGAAACTTCTCTTAAGGAGAGTTGTGGATAAAATTCTCCATTTCTCTTCATATCAATCGAATAATAACAATAGTCGGGGTTCATAACAAAACTAAAATTCAGGAAAAATTATCATTCACTTCAAATCTAATATATTGGGATGAGGGTAAAGGAGACACACAGAAACAAAAGACCTGATTCTATCTTCAGTCTTTCAATAAATACTAGCCAGAACTATAATCCTTGGAAACATTTAAGAAAGACTCAGTCACTACCATCACAGCTAAAGTTGTCTATATTTATCACTCAAATATTTGCTTGAGCAGTCAAGAAGAAGGAAAATTTCAAAACGTTTTCTACCTGAAGAGACTCTACAGAATACTATGTAAAAATATCTGGGCGTTACTTTTTGATATAACATGTCTAATGTTAAAAACTAAAATAAAACATCCCCAAGTTAGTAGTAAAATATTTATGAATTTCAAAGTGCAATGATCATTTCAAATTAAAACAACACACTCTCTTTTTTTCGTTTTTAATGAGATATGCACCACCCTTATGGCAGAAAACGAAGAGGAACTAAAAGCCTCTTGATGAAGGTGAAAGAGGAGAGTGAAAAAGTTGGCTTAAAGCTCAACGTTCAGAAAATGAAGATCATGGCATCCCATCACTTCATGGGAAATGGATGGGGAAACAGTGGAAACAGTGTCAGACTTTATTTTGGGGGGGCTCCAAAATCACTGCAGATGGTGACTGCAGCCATGAAATTAAAAGACTCTTACTCCTTGGAAGAAAAGTTATGACCAACCTAGATAGCATATTCAAAAGCAGAGACATTACTTTGCTGACTAAGGTCCGTCTAGTCAAAGCTATGGTTTTTCCAGTGGTCATGTATGGATGTGAGAGTTGGACTGTGAAGAAGGCTGAGTGCCGAAGAATTAACTGCTTTTTAACTGTGGTGTTGGAGAAGACTCTTGAGAGTCCCTTGGACTGCAAGGAGTTCCAATCGGTCCATTCTGAAGGAGATCAACCCTGGGATTTCTTTGGAAGGACTGATGCGGAAGCTGAAACTCCAGTATTTTGGCCACCTGACGTGAAGAGTTGACTCATTGGAAAAGACCCTGATGCTGGGAGGGATTGGGGGCAGGAGGAGAAGGGAACGACAGAGGATGAAGTAGCTGGATGGCATCACTGACGTGGTGGACATGAATCTGAATGAACTCCAGGAGATGGTGATGGACAAGGAGGCCTGGTGTGCTGCGATTCATGGGGTCGCAAAGAGTTGGACACGACTGAACGACTGAACTGAACTGAGCTTGGAAATGTACTTTCAAAGTTTTCTACAGTGAACATATATTATATTCATACTTGGAAAGATAAAGATGAATGTTAAGTGAAAACTGTACTGAACATAAAATCACATAGCAACGTGTCACACGAATGTTTGTATTCATATATGTATAACCTGGGACTTACCATGTGGTGTTAGTGGTAAAGAAGGAAGTGAAGTGAAGTAAAGTTGCTCAGTCGTGTCCAACTCTTTGTGACCCCGTGGGCTGTAGCTTTCCAGGCTCCTCTGTCCATGGGATTTTCCAGGCAATAGTCCTGGAGTGGATTGCCATTTCCTTCTCCAGGGGATCTTCCCAACCCAGAGATCGAACCCTGGTCTCCCGCATTGTAGACACTTTACCATCTGAGCCACCAAGGAACTCGCCTGCAAATGCAGGTTAGACTTTAAGAGGCATGAGTTTGGGAAGATCCCCTGAAGGAGGCATGGCAACCCACTCCAGTATTCTTGCCTGGAGAATCTGATAGACAGAGGAGCCTAGTGGGCTGCGGTCCATAGGGTCTCACAGAGTCAGACACAACTGAAGTGACTTAGCATGCATGCACACATATACACATACTCACACCTCACCCACTAATTATCTCTACCAAGGATGACATAGTATGTGTTGAACTATGTCCTCTTTAAATCAGATTATCATCATTCAACTTTTTCAATGGATGAATATGGAATTGTCACATTCCTGTCCTTTTGGCTTCTAGAGGTGTTTTTTTTAATATAAATTTATTTATTCTAATTGGAGTTAATTGCTTTACAATATTGTATTGGTTTTGCCATACTAGGTTTTCTTACTTTTTAACTCTATTGCATTTTCTTCCGAAAATCATCAGTTCAGTTCAGTCACTCAATCGTGTCTGACTCTTTGCAAAACCCATGAATCGTAGCACACCAGTCCTCCCTGTCCATCACCAACTCCCAGAGTTCACTCAGACTCAAGTCCATCGACTCAGTGACTCCATCCAGCCATCTCATCCTCTGTCGTCCCCTTTTCCTCCTGCCCCCAATCCCTCCCAGCATCAAGGTCTTTTCCAATGAGTCAACTCTTCACGTCAGGTGGCCAAAGTACTGGAGTTTTAGCTTCTGCATCAGTCCTTCCAAAGAAATCCCAGGGTTGATCTCCTTCAGAGTGGACTGGTTGGATCTCCTTGCAGTCCAAGGAACTCTCAGGAGTCTTCTCCAACACCACAGTTCAAAAGCAGTAATTCTTCGGCACTCAGCCTTCTTCACAGTCCAACTCTCACATCCATACACGACCACTGGAAAAACTATAGCCTTGACTAAATGGACCTTAGTTGGCAAAGTAATGTCTCTGCTTTTGAATATGCTATCTAGGTTGGTCGTAACTTTCCTTCCAAGGAGTAAGTGTCTTTTTATTTCATGGCTGCAATCACAATAATTACAATTAAAAATTGGAATAATTGGGTCCAAAGTATATATATTTTCCAGGTTTTTGATTATATTGATACACACTGTCTAGATAGGTTGCCATTTTCATTACTTCCATGGCAAAATTTATTATAATCCTTGGAAATATTTGCTAATTTGATAATAAATGACCAGGAGCTTAAAGTTGTTTTCATTTGGACTTTTATTTGTTAATAACATTTCTAAATATTATTTTATGTATTGATTAGGGGATTTTTTGGGTCCTGTTAGTCTATTTGCATAGTG
>SJYC01140465.1:0-55773 GCA_006408675.1 Madoqua kirkii
TTACCTGTTTAAAATATATTCATAAGTAAAAACTAATTTATCATTTTTATTCAGTAATACTTAAACCCATTATGTAAAAATATGCTGAAATATTAATTTTATCCAGTAGGAAGATTGTGATACTAACTTGACAAATTAATATATATGAATTACAAACAAACTGCTTGGATCATATTAATGGGCCAAATTTTAATCATAAGTCTAAGCTCAAACTATATCATTCTGCTTTTAACTACCAGAGTTTGGGAAAATAAAACATGAAGTTAATAAGTTACAACCTTTACCAATAAATCGGTTATTTTTGCTGCAAGATAAGGTGACCATTTATGGTGCTAAAAAGATTTGCTTTCAAGCTCTCAAGAGGCTTCTTTTGAAATAGTGTCATTGTGATTATGGCAGTAAATGGTTCAAAGTCCACCTAATACATTCAGAGTTCAACAAATTCTCTGCATTTTTCAGTCTGACCCACATCATGTTTATTAGGCTGTAATGACTGTGGGTCACAACAAATTCAGGATGCTCTGGAAAAGCAAAACCTCTCCTATTAATAATGCAGAAGTTGGACATTAAAGTACTGTCACTCTGCTATTTTATGATATGATAAAAAATGTTAAAAGTACATAACTGTACAACTGCAAGGGTACAGTTGGGCATAACAGTGTTTTAAGTATTAAAGAGAAAGAGGAATAAAAAAGACCAACCTGACTTTTGAGCAGGTATAAAAGGCATGATCCATGTTATCAGGCGCAATAACTGTATGTATTTGTATGTGTGGTGTGTGTGTACATGTAGTGTAATGGGTTGAGTTCATGTCTCTGTGCATGCTTGGATATGAATGGTGCTCATGCATGTGCTATATGAGTTTATGTGTATTTGTGTGAAGGCAGCATCCAGATTTCGTGGCTCACAGTTGAAGGTGCTAATGACATGTTCAGAAATTGAAAGGGTGAATGATGAGGGTTTGAAGGCAGGAGGTGACTACTTTCTAAGAACAAGACAAGGAGTGCCAAACCTAAGTGCCCAGCATGATCAGTAAATCCTGCAAGGTGCTAGTCTAGTTTGTAACACAGTGCCTGTTTCTTTCATGGAAATTGTATATTTAAACAAAAGTTGATTTTTGAGCGTTGTCTGTGTTAGTTTCCTACTGCCATGATACAAATTGCCACATATTTACTGTCTTCAAACAGCACGCATGTATTACCTCACAGTTGTGATGACTTAGGGGTCCAGACACAGCTTAGCTGAGTCTTCTGCTCATGGGCTTACAAGTCTACATTTTAAGCATTGGTCAGGCTACTTTCATATCAGTAAGCTTGATCAGAAAAGAATTTACTTCCAAACGTATTCAGGTTGTTGGCAAAATCTATCTCTTTATCATTACAGTCTCAGGGTACCTGATTTATAGCTGAAGGTTGACCAGGGTGACTCAGCTCACAGAGGCTACCTGCAGACCCATGCCACACGGCCTTCTCCAAAGGTAGTTTGAGTGGGTGCTAAGTCACTTCAGTCTGTCTCTTTACAACCCTATGGACTGTAGCCCGACAGGCTCCTCTGTCATGACTGTTAGCTCATAAGGGTAGCAGGGGAAACTTTCCTAACCTCAGGAAGGGCTGATCATTCAAGGGCTTTTATCTGATTAATTAGGCCCACCATGGATAATCAATCTTTTGATTACGAATCAACTGATTTGGGACTTTAATGATATCTTCAAAGTCCACTTACCTTTGCCATACAAGCAGCCTAATTAGGAGTGAAATCCATCATATTCACAGTTCCCACCCATACTCCAGGGTGGGCTTATACAAATGTACCCCAGGGGGCAGGTGTCTTGAGGGCCATCTTAGATTTCTGCTTGCCATAGCATCAGAACTACTTTAATTTCCTATACAGTTTTTGTTGTTGTTGTTGTTCAGCCGCCCAGTCATGTCCGACTTTTTGTGATCCCATGGACTATGGCATTCCAGGCTTCCCTGTCCTTCACCATCTCCCAGAGTTTGCCCAAGTTCATTTTCATTGTGTCAGTGATGCAATGCAGCCATCGCATCCTCTGATGCCCTCTCCTTCTGCCCTCAGTCTTTCCCAGCGTCAGGGGCTTTTCCATGTGTCCATCTGTTCTCATCAGGTGGCCAAAGTACTGGAGCTCAGCTTCAGCACATATAGTTTACCTCCAGCCAGTTTCTGCTTCCAGGGAATTGAGTGATTAGTTACCAAGACTATAATTTAAGAACTGTTTGCAAACTTCACTGTAAATCTCTTTCTAGCACTCTTACTTTTGTCTACATTTACTTTTATCCATTCCATTGCTTCATTCCTTGATTTATGCATAGGCCCGAGCCTGGCAAACTAGTGCACAAATTGCTGGTTTCAGCTTACTCTCTTCCCCCAAAGCCCACTCGTTATGCCCGCATCCTGTGTCTCACGGAAGCAACAAGGAAAATGAAAGTAAATACTTGTCCCACAGACAGAACTGAATTTGATTTCTCCTACTTTTTATTAAAGCATGGGTAAACCATTTCACTTTTCTGAGTCTCAGTATCTTCACCTATCAAAAGAAATCATAATATTTACTTTCATTATGCTAGAAGGAGAAAATATATGACGTATACTTACACTTAAGAAAACACATGGCATACAAGAAGTGCTCAATAAAAGAACAGTCCTCTTAAGTATACGTATCTTTTGGCAGTCACTCTAGGCTGTATACAGCTCAACCTTTGCATAATAATAGTTTTTATTTACCAGTAACATTTATGTTGTAGATCATATATTAAGCATAGTCTTCACAATAATCTCATTCAGTGCTCTATTAGTTTCCTGTAGCTGCTGCAGCAAGTTACAACAAATTAGTTGGCTTAAAACAGACATTTATTCTCTCTGGTTCTGATGGCCAGAAGTCCAACATCAATAGGTCAGCACTCTAGGTGGCATACATCCCCTGCCCTTCCAAGTTTGGTTGCTCCAGTTGTTCATTGGCTTGTGGTCACCTCATTCCAATCTTTCTTTCCATTGTTGCATAGCTGGCCATTTTTAAAAAAAAAATCATTTTAACTAAGAAAACTTGCTTTGTAGTTTTGTGTTGGTTTCTGCCAAACCTCAACATGAATCAGTCATAGGTATACCTATGTTCCCTCCTTCTTGAAACTCCCTCCCACCTCCATCACCATCCCACTCATCTAGGTTGTTACAGAGCCCAGGTTTGAGTTCCCTGAGTACAAAGCAAATTCCCATTGGATATCTATTTTACATATGGTAATATATCTTTCCATGTTAGTTTCTCCATAAATCCCACCCTCTCCTTCCTCCTCTTTGCCCCTCCATGTCCATAAGTCTGATCTCATGTCTGTGTCTCCATTGTCACCCTGCAAATAATTTTATCAGTACTATCTTTCTAGATTCTATATATATATGTGTGTGTTAGCATAGGATATTTGTTTTTCTCTTTGACTTACTTCACTCTGTATAATAGTCTCTAGATTCAAATATCTCATTAGAACTGACTCAGATGCATTCCTTATGACTGAGTAATATTCCATTGTATATATGTACCACACTTTCTCATCCATTCATCTGTTAAAGGACATCTAGGTTGCTCCCATGTCAAGCTACTGTAAATAGTGTTGCAGTGGTATTGGGGTGCATGTGTTTTTGCAGTTTTGGTTTCCTCAAGGTGTATGCCTAGTAATGGGATTGCTGGGTCATATGGTGGTTTTATTCCTAGCTTTTTAAGGAATCTCCATACTATCTTCCTTAGTGTTTATATCAGTATACATTCCCACCAACAATGCTAGAGAGTTCCCTTTTGTCCACACGCTCTCCAGCATTTATTGTTTGTAAACTTTTTAATGATGGCCATTCTAACCAGAGTGAGGTGATATCTCATTGTAGTTTTGATATGCATGCTCCGATAATGAGCATTGATGAGCATCTTTTCATGTGTTCATTACCCATCTGTATGTTTTCTTTGGAGAAATGTCTGTTTAGGCCTTTTGTCCACTTTCTGATTGGGTTGTTTGTTTTTTCTGTTATTGACTTGTGTGAGCTGCTTATATATTTTGGAAATTAAGCCTTTTTCAGTTGTTTCATCTGCCATTGTTTCTCTCATTCTGAGAGTTGTCTTTTCACCTTGTTTATAGTTTCCTTTGCTGTGCAAAGCTTTTAAATTTAATTAGGTCCCACTTGTTTATTTTTGTTTTTGTTTCCATTACTCTAGGAGGTGTGTCATAGAGGATCTTGCTGCGATTTATGTCATAGAGTGTTCTGCCTATGTTTTCCTCTAAGGTTGTATAGTTTTTGGTCTTACATTTAGATGTTTAATCCATTTTGAGTTTATGTTAGGAAGTGTTCTAATTTCATTCTTTTATATGTAGCTGTCCAGTTTTCCCAGAAGCACTTATTGAAAAGACTATCTTTGCCTTATTTTATATTCTTGCCTCTTTTGTCAAAAATGAGGTACCCATGGGTGCCCGGATTTATCTCTGGGCTTTCTATCTTATTCCATTGGTCTATATTTCTGTTTGTGTGCCAGTACCATACTATTTTGATAAATGTAGCTTTGTAGTATAGTCTTAAGTCAGGAAAGTTGATTCTTCCAGCTCCATTCTTTTTTCTCAAGACTTCTTTGGCTATTTGGGGTCTTTTGTGTTTCCACATGAATTGTAAGGGTTTTGTTGTTGTTGTTCTAGTTCTGTGAAAAATGCCATTGGTTATTTGGTAGGGATTGCACTGAATCTGTTGATTACATTTGGTAGTATAGTCATTTTTACAATATTGATTCTCCAATACTGATTTCCCCAAAACATGGAAAACTAAAAGCATTCCCTCTAAAATCAGGAATAGGACAAGAGTGCCGACTCTCAACACTATTATTCAACATAGTTTTGGAAGTCCTAGCTATGGCAATCGGAGAAGAAAAAGAAATAAGAGGAATCCAGATTGGAAAAGAAGAAGTAAAGCCTGTTTGCAGATGACATGATACTACTATACACAGAAAATCCTAAAGATACTCTCAGAAAATTACTAGTTCTAATCAGTGAATTTAGCAAAGTCACAGAATAAAAAATCAATACACAGAGATTACTTGCATTCCTATACACTAACAATGAAAAATCAGAAAGATAAATTAAGAAATCAATCCCATTCACCACTGCAACAATAATAACAAAAATATCTAGGAATAAACCTACCCAAGGAGACAGAAGAGCTGTATACAGAAAGAATAAGACACTGATGAAAGAAACCTGTGCCCTTTTTCTGTATGCCTCCTATAAGGACAGTTGTCATTAGATTTAGAGCCCACCCAGAGAAACCCAGGCTTATGTCTTCCTCTTAAGCTCTGTAAGTTGATTGCATCTGCAAACATCTTTTGTTTTCTTAAATAAAGTATTCATAGTTGCTGGTGATTAGAACAAGGACATATCTTTGGGTATCTCTTGCGGGAGGGGGCACTCTTTAGCTCACTACTAACATCCAGACATCCCATAATTTTAAGTATTAGTGTTCAATCATAGAAGAAGGAACTACATTTCAGAGATTTGTAAGTACTTCTCCCGTGATCACACGGATGAATATGTAAGTACTTCTCCCGGATGACACGGATAATTAGCAGTAGGACTGGGCGTAGCTACATACACACCTCTGATTCTTGGCCTGCAGCATGAACCCAGTGCTGCACATTGTTCTGGCCCGAGTCCCAGAGCTCTTGGGAAATCTTAACTGGAAGACACATCTGTTAGTACAAGAAGAAAGTTTTACTCTATTTTTTCCTTATAGGAGCTTAACGTGACTTTCTGAAACTGTCAGAATTATTTCTTCTAGTGAGAATTAACCCGAGTGTGGGAGTGAGACTTGAATTGCTTTAAATTTGAAGATGTCAGAGTGAAGGTCGAGTAGATGCCTGTCTTGGCTCTTTAATTAGAAGATCTCAGAGTTCTGTACTAAGATTTTTTGAAGCGGGGTGAATCACTTTACCTTTGTGCTGTGATCTTCGCTGCTTTGTCGCTGACCCTTCTCACCACAAATTACAGAGATCAGAGACAATTTGGAAAAGAAAGTAAGTTTGGGAGTTTTGAAGAAACACGTTGCCTCCCCAGTTTCCCCATTATTCCATTTTTGTCTCACCTTTCCAACTAACCTGGACTTCTTATGATAAGTGGTTGTGTCACAATTTATCCATGTATAGTTTTTAAATCAGAACAAATTTCTTTCCCCATAGGAGTATTATCAGATCATCTGAAAAGAGCCTTCCTAGTCTCAGCAACTTCAGTGTAAAAGAAGTCCCACTTTTCTAATGGAAAAGTCTTAGGCTATGATCTATGAAAATTTATGTTCTAGTTTTGGTTCTGCATTAATTAATTGTGTGACCTCAACTGAAAGCCAAGATAACATTTGTGCATTTTCATTATTTTCAAAAACAGATCGTTTCTCGACTCAAAGCATTGCTCTAAGTAAAAAAAAAAAAAAAAAGTTATAAAATAAATGTTGAAAACATCAAGAAACAAAAAGTGTTTTCTAATCAAACAAGATAAAAGAATAAGAAGCAAATGAGATACACAAATTTAAAATCTATAAAAAATATTCTGGAACTTTTTCTCAGTCATTTTTCTACAGTTATCCTGGTTTGTTTTAAACCTTGGCTCTCTGCTAATGACATTGGGGTACATGACTGAGATTTCAGAAGGACCGTAATGTTGTTTATGAAATATAAATTTGACTCCACTAAAACACTTCTTTCTATAATGGCAGTTCTACAAGTTACAAGAAGTGTTTTTGGAAACTTATTCCAGCCTCATTTCCCCCCAGCCCTTAATTTCCAGTTGTGTTACAATACTTACTCTATGTGAAACCTCATCTGCCAGCCCTAGGGAGCTTTAATTCTCAGGCATTTACTTCAATAGATAAGTGGTTAAATAGTAACCAAGTGCGTAGTCCTTTCCAAGAGACAGTCAAGATGTTTGAAGGAGAATGCAAGGCGACTGAAAAGTATTTAAACTCAAAAGATTAGTGGAGCTGTCCAGGGACCAAAGTGACTTCTGTTGAGTGGAGGAGATAAAGACTGGCCTGCTGTTTTCCACAGATAGTTTGCATTTAAATCATAAAGTAATTAAATGTTTTAATTTTGATCCCCATGGTGCCTCTCCTTTTCAGAGCTCAGCAGGGAGGATGAACTTAATTGGCATCATTTGGAAGGTTGGAGGGCCTAAGGTGGTAGCAAGCCTTTGTTTGTAGTTGAAAACTGACATTTTGTTTTAATATGTTGCTATACTTACTTATTCTGTTCCTTTTCTAGTTTATTAAGCAGAAAGATTGTGCTTGACATACTTTAAAGTGCAGCCTAAAGTCTTCAAAAGTTTGGGTGAAAATGTGTCTGTCACCTGAGAGGTTAACACTTCATACACCCAAATAGGTGCCAAAACTGAGCATGTCTTTGTTTCTGACCTGATTTTGTACTCAGAGGTTATACATTATTCGATTGTTTCACTTTACCCTAGGACATATTCATGTGTACATCCTCTATGGTCTTGTCTTCTTAATTTTCTAGTTCACTAGCCTTTGAGTTAGGCTCACATATCTGCAATAATTGAACAACAGCATAGATTGTTTTTCAGTAGATACAATAAAGCTAGAGAAATGTAAAAGAAGATAATTTTTAAAAATAGACTTACTTATCACTGAGACATCATCCCAAAACAGTGCCTGATATTAATATGCTCCCTATATCTGAATACTCAGTAACTGAGTGACTCTGTGCACTTTAATTTCTTGTCATGTAATGCAGTATGGCACCTCTGATCCTGTCCTTGGCTCTATACCTTGAGGACATGATGATGTCCATGGAATGGGTTAGATTTAATGTTTAAATCAGAATATTTATATTTCAGCTACAACACCTGTTTTTCTATTTGTATTGTGGTTAAAGGTGTGTTGGACTAAACAACTAAATATCTAGATTTAAATATATGACTCATTTGTCTCAGATGCAAAATAAAGATCTTAAGTGTCTATCTATTTTACAGAATAGTCATATAAACCAAAAGAGAGAATGTATTGTATACTTCAAACTCCAAAGATGCTATGCTATCCAAATGTGAGAGATTATTTTCAGGCTAGATAAGAAGCACCTACATGTGCATTTCTGGTAACCAGGAAGAAATGTGTGACAGTTGATAAAAAAAATAAGTATTAAAATCTTTTTATTTCATGTGGGACTAAATAGGAGAATAAACCTTTAAGCAGTATGTTGAAATGTTGACACATTATTAACACAAAATTGTGTATACAATAAAATTGTTTATTGTTTTCTAAAAAGTAAGATCAAGATGTATGCTAGTATTTAAAGCAAAAGTGATAAATGTTTAATAAATTCAAGGTTTTACCACATTCATTAATATTTAAGCCAACTAAACTCTTTCATCAGTTCACTGTCCTGCATAATTATTTTTATATCATCTACTGATTTATAAAAAACTGTCCATTGCTTTGACCCAAGTGCGATGAATGTTAAACAGTTAAATGTAATAAAGATTTTTCTGCTAGTTTTCTTGTTTCAAGAGTAAACAGTCTTTAGGAATATTTTTAATTGTGAAGTCAAAAAGTGATGGAAATATTAACAAGATAAAGTGAGAGAGAAATTAAATGTACAATATATTATTTTATAAGTGCAAGAAGTAGGAGCACAGGAAAATCTGAAAATTATTGCAGTTAGCAATGTTCCAAGTCAAAGAGGCTTAAGGGAAAAGTTGTGTGGAAGGGGCATCATCATATAACAAAACTATAATGTCTAGGGATACTCAGTGAAGCTGTGAGCCATGCTGTGCAGGGCCACCGAGATGACAGGTCATGGTGAAGCGGTCTGACAAAACGTGGTCCACTGGAGAAGGGAATGGCAAACCACTTCAGCATTCTTGCCTTGAGAACCCCATGAACAGTATGAAAAGGCAATAAGATAGGAAGCTGAAAGATGAGCCCCCAAGATCAGTATGTGCTGGATATGCTACTGGGGAAAAGCAGAGAAATAACTCCAGAAAGAATGAAGAGTCTGAGCCAAAGCAGAAATGATGCCCAGGTGGGATGTGCCTGGTGGTGAAAGCGAAGTCCAATGCTATAAGACCAACAGGGCTTCCCTTGTAGCTCAGTAGGTAAAGAATCTGCCCGCAACCAGCAGACCTGGGTTTGATTCCTAGGTTGGGAAGATCCCCTTGAGAAGAAAATGGAAACTCAGTTCAATATTCTTGCCTGGAGAATCCCATGGACAGAGGAGCCTGGCAGGCTACAGTCCATGGGGTTGCAAGAGTTGGAAATGACTTAACACCTAAACCATCATAAGAACAATACTGCATAGGAACCTGTAATGTTAGGTATATGGAATAAGGTAAATTGAATGTGGTCAAAGAGGAGATAGCAAAGTGAACATTGACATTTTAGAAATCAATGAACCAAAATGGATGGGAATGGGTGAATTTAATTCAGATGACTGATATATGCACTACTGTGGGCAAGAACACTTAGAAGAAAAGGAGTATACCTCATAGTCAACAAAAGAAATGAAATGCAGTACTTTGGTGCAGTCTCCAAATGACAGAATGATCTCGGTTCGATTCCAAGGCAAACCATTCAACATCATGGTAATGCTAGTCTATGCCCCAAACACTAATGCCAAGGAAGCTGAAGTTGAACAGGTCTATGAAGACCTACAGACCTTCTAGAATCAACACCAAAGAAGATGTCCTCTTTGTAATAGGGGACTGGAATGCAAAACCAGGAAGCCAAGAAATACATGGAGTAACAAGCAAGTTTGGCCTTGGAGTACAAAACAAAACAGGGCAAAGGCTAACAGAGTTTTGCCAAGAGAATGTATTGGTCATGGCAAATGCTCTCTTTCAACAACATAAGAGACAGCGCCATACATGGGCATCATCAAATTGATTATATTCTTTGAAGCCGAAGATAGAGAAGCTCCATACAGTCAGCAAAAACAAGACGGGGAGCTGACTGTGGCTCAGAGCATGAGCTCTTATTGCAAAATTCAGACCTAAATTGAAGAAAGTAGGGAAAACCACTTGACCATTCGGGGATGACCTAAATCAAATTCTAGTCAATTATACAGTGGAGGTGACAAGTAGATTCAAGGGATTAGGTCTGATAGAGTTCCTGAAAAACTATGGACGAAAGTTCCTAACATTGTACAAGAGGTGGTAACCAAAACCATCCCTGAGTAAAAGAAATGCAGCAAGGCAAAATGACTGAGGAGGCCTTACAAATAGCTGAGAAAAGAAGAGAAGTGAAATGCAAAGGAGAAGGGGAAAAATATACCCATTTGAGTGCAGACTTCCAAAGAATAGCAAGGAGAGCTAAGAAAGACTTCCTGAGTGATAAGTGCAAAGAAATAGAGGAAAACAGTAGAATGGGAAAGAATAGAGATCTCTGAAAGAAAATCAGAGATACCAAGGGAACATTTAATGCAAAGATAGGCACCGTAAAGGACAGAACTTGTAAGGACATAACATAAGCAGAAGATATTAAGAAGAGGTGGCAAGAATATACAGAAGAACTATACAGAAAAGGTCTTAATGACCTGGATAACCATTATGGTGTGGTCACTGACCTAGAGCCAGATATCATGGAGGGTGAAGTCAAGTGGGCCTTGGGAAGCATTGCTATGAACAAAGGTAGAGTAAGTGATCGAATTCCAGCTGAGCTCTTCCAGATCCTACTAGTTGATGTTGTTGAAGTTCCACACTCAATATGCCAGCAAATTTGGAATACTCAGCAGTGGCCTCAGGCTTAGAAAAGGTCAGTTTTAATTACAATCCCAAAGAAAGGAAATGGCAAAGAATGTTCAAACTACCACACAATTGCATTCATTTTACTTCACATGCTAGGAAGGTAATGCTCAAAATCTTTTAAGCTAGGCTTCATCAGTATGTGCACCAAGAACTTCCAGGTGTACAAGCTGAATTTAGAAAAGGAAGAGGAACCAGATGTCAAATTGCCAATGCCTGTTGGATCATAGAAAAAGCAAAAAAGTTCCAGAAAAATATCTACTTTGTTAACTACACTAAAGCCTTTGTGTAAATTACAACAAACTGTAGAAAACTCTTAAAGAGATGGGAATACCAAGCGACCTTACCTGCCACTTGGAAACTTGTACTCAGGTTAAGAAGCAACAGTTAGAACCAGATATGAAAGAACAGACTAGTTCAAAGTTGGGAAAGGTGAACATCAAGGCTCTTTATTGTCACTCTGCTCATTTAATTTATATGCAGAGGACATCAAACAAAATGCTGGGCTGGATGAAGCACAAGCTCTATTCAAGATTGCCAGGAGAAATATCAACAACCTCAGATATACAGATGATACCACCCTAATGGCAGAAAGCAAAGAGAAACTAAAGAGTCTCTCAGTGATGGTGAAAGAGGAGAGTAAAATAGCTGGCTTAAAACTCAGATTCAAAAAATTAAGATCATGGCATATGGTCCCATCACTTCGTGGCAAACAGATGGGAAAAAAATGGAAAAAGAGGCAGGTTTATTTTTTGGGGATCCAAAATCACTGCAGATGGTGCCACAGCCATGAAATTAAAGATCCTTGCTCCTTGGAAGAAAAGTTATTACAAACCTTGACATCATATTCAAAAACAGAGACATCACTTTGCCAACAAAGTTCTGTATAGTCAAAACTATGGTTTTTCCAGCAGTCATGTACAGATGTGAGAGTTGGACCTAACGAAGGCTGACTGTGGAGGAATTGATGCTTTCAACACGTGTTTCTGAAGAAGACTCTTGGGAGTCTCTTAAAGCAAGGAGATCAAACCAGTCTATCCTAGAGGATATCAACCCTGAATAGTCATTGGAAGAATTGTTGCTGAAGCTGAAGCTCCAATACTTTGGCCGCTAGATGTGAAGAACTGACTCACTGGAAAAGACCTTGATGCTTGAAAAGATTGAGGGCAAGAGGAAAAAGGGATAACAGAGGATGATACTGTTGGATGGCATCACTGACTCAATGAACATGTATTTGAGCAAAGTCTTGGAGAGAGTGAAGAACAGAGAAGCCTGGAGTGCTACAGTCCATGGGACTGCAGAGTCTGACATGACTGAGCAATTGAACAACAACTAAACTTCTAGATAAAGCATAGTACGGCTGAACCCAGAAGCTCAAACAATATTGATAGATTTTTCCCTCTCCATATCTTGGCCCTGCTTTAATTTGTGTTCACTTTATTCTCAGAGAAAAAGTCATTTTGGTTCCATCATGGCCACTGGGAGGCCAAGGCTTACTTCCAAAATCTAGCATGCTTAGCCAGTTTGCTTTTCTACCCATAGTTCAGGCAAAAGCTTCACGGTCAATACCCATTAGCTGTGATTGATTAAGCCTGGTGGTTGACATGTCTGCTTCTGAATCAATCACTGTGGGCAGTGCAGGGTGGGAATTTCATGGGCAAGTTTTGAATGATATGCCTGGTTCCAAAAAAGGGAGAGCAGAGTTAGGCTCATCGAACCTACCTGATCAGAGAGTCAAGAAAATGAGCGGCTACACGAAGAGAGGTAACAATGCCAGGGAGGCAAAATCAATAAGTGTCCTCTGCAGACAGTAATACAGGAGTGAGAAAATATTCAGAGAATGTAGTGAAGGGTTTGAAAGAAGGGAGTTGTGAAAGGAAGGACTGAAGCACAGCAGGAAGGCATTGCTGTTTTCAGGAGGACAACGAATCCTCCATAAAATTAATGATCTTGGATACTGGATCACTGTAGAGTGGATATTGTCAGTTACTTGCAAAATACAAAAGAGCAACTGAAACACCGACATAGCTGAAATCTGACTGTGTCATTTCTTGGAAAGTACATTTTAAGACTTCTGTTTGAGGAATTTCCAAGTCAAAACAAATCTCTTATAGTACTCTTTGTGAGTTGGAGAAGGAAATGGCAACCCACTCCCATACTCTTGCCTGGAAAATTCCATGGACTGAGAGGCTTCTCAGAGCCTGGTAGGCTACAGTCCATGGGGCTGTAAAGAGTCGGATATGACTGAGCGACTTCACTTTACTCATTGTTTGTGAGTTGAGACATAGTCACATCCTCCCAAACCATTAGTGGCATTAAGGAAGCTAGACATAAATATGACCAGAAGTCTAGTGACATATTTGAAAGAACGGGTTCTGGAGTCAAGCTGTCTTGGCTTAGCTCTTCTTTTCGCTGTCTGTAGGACTTTGGGAAAGTTACTTAAGGTAATCATTCCTTAGTTTACACATTTAAGATATGTATGTAATATTAAAACCTACTTACCAGGATATGTCCAGAACTGTGAAAGGTCTGAAAATTTGATGCACTCACAAGCTGACAAATTATCCTGCCAGAGTTTTATGGGTGCTGATATAAAACAAAAATCTCCCAAGTCAGAGACAAAGAGCATGATGATTCATGAGACATGCCATTTCTTCTTTCCATCAAAGCCCTGCAGAGACATGGAGGGGCCTAGGTGGATGCTACACATACTGTGGATTTCTATCATGGCTGAGGACCACTGAGCATTAGAAACTTGAGATTTGTGCAATCTGCTGCAAGCAAACCTCTCTGATTTTTGTCTTGGAGGAAGATATGATCTTTATAGTACTGGAGAAAAAAAGAAACACAATTGTTTTCTTGGGAGGGAGACACAATACCTACTCAGTTCAGTTCAGTTGCTCAGTCATGTCAGACTCTTTGCAATCCCATGGACTGCAACATGCCAGGCTTCCCTGTCCATCACCAACTCCCAAGCTTGCTCAAACTCATGTCCATGGAGTTGGTGATGCCATCCGACCATCTCATTCTCTGTCATCCCCTTCTCCTGCCATCAGTCTTTTCAAGCAGCAAGGTCTTTTCCAATGAGTCAGCTCTTTGCAACAGGTGGCAAAAGTATTGCAGCTTCAATTTCAGCATCAGTCCTTCCAATGAGTATTCAGAACTGATTTCCTTTAGGATTGACTGGTTTGGTCTCCTTGCAGCCCAAGGGACTCTCAAGAGTCTTCCCTAAAACCATAGTTCAAAAGCATCAACTTTTCAGTGCTGACTTTTCTTTCTAGCCCAACTCTCACAATCATACATGACTACTGGAAAAGCCATAGCTTTTACTAGATGGACCTTTCTCAGCAAAGTAGTGTGTCTGTTTTTTAATATACTGTCTAGGTTTGTCATAGCTTTTCTTCCAAAGAGCAAGCATCTTTAATTTGCAAAGTATTAGAGTATTAACAATAGAATTGGAAAGACTAGAGATCTTTTCAAGAAAATTAGAGATATAAAAAGAACATTTCATGCAAAGATGGGCACAATAAAGGACAGAAATGGTATGGACTTAACAAAAGCAGAAGATAAAAGAAGAGGTGCAAGAATACACAAAAGAACCATACAAAAAATATCTTAATGACCCAGATTACCACTATGGTCTGATCACTCACCTCGAGTCAGACATCCTGAAAAGTGAAGGTAAGTGGGTCTTAGGAAGCATTACTATGAACAAAGCAAGTGGAAGTGATGGAATTCCAGTTGAGCTATTTCAAATCCTAAAAGACAATGTTGAGAAAGTGCTGCACTCAAAATTGGAAAACTCAGCAGTGGCCACAAGACTGGAAAAAGTCATCTTTCATTCCAATCCCAAAGAAAGGCAATGTCAAAAAATGCTCAAGCTACTGCATAATTGCACTCATCTCACACGCTAGGAAATTAATGCTCACAATTTTCCAAGCAAGGCTTCAACAGTACATGAACTGAGAACTTCCAGATGTTTAAGCTGGGTTTACAAAAGACAAGGACCCAGAGATCAAATTGCCAGCATCTATCGGATCATGGAAAAAGCAAGAGAATTCCAGAAAAACATCTACTTCTGCTTCATTTACTACACCAAACCTTTGACTGTGTGAAATATAACAACCTGGGAAAAATATTAAAGAGATGGGAGTAACACAACACCTTACCTGCATCCTGAGAATTATGTATGCAGGTCAGGAAGCAACAGTTAGAACTGGACGTGGGACAACAGACTGGTTCCAAATAGGAAAAGTATATTAAAGCTGTATGTTGTTTCCCTGCTTATTTATCTTATATGCTGTATACATCATGAGAAATGCTGGAATGGATGAAGCACAAGCTAGAACCAAGATTGCCAGGAGAAATATCAATAATCTCAGATATTCAGATAACACCACCTTTATAGCAGGAAGCAAAGAGAAACTAAAGAGCCTTGTGATGAAAGTGAAAGGAGAGTAAATAAGCTGGCTTAAAACTCAGCATTCAAAAAATGAAGATCATGGCATCTGGTCCCATCACTTCCTGGCAAATAGATAGGGAAACAATGGAAACAATGACGGACTTTATTTTCTTGGGCTCCAAAATCACTGCAGATGGTGACTGCAGCCATGAAATTAAAAGACAGTATCTGTATTCCAAACTTTTCCCTACACAACACTTTTGAGAATGTAAATAAGGCTAAAGGGCAACTATTATCTGTAGAAGCAAGAAGCAAAGAAATGCATGAGACCCATAAAGAATCCTCTCCCAAGAGTTAATAGATGTATTATTAGTATATTAAATCCATTTAAAAGCTATTATTGTATTATATATTTTATTGCATCATTTTAGCTCTCAGATATATGATTTATGATCATATCTGATTAATCTAATTCTTGTAAAAAGACAAGCAACAATTGTATGGAAGGTCCCAAACATCCAGACACAGAATTGTGTCTCACAGTAAGTCCCTAGACAATCATCATTTTATTTATTTATTTGTCCTGTTCTCAATATGCCTCAACTCAGACTTGGGAATATTCCAGTTTTCATTTTTTCCCCATGCTGACTGACTGCACGTTTAAGTAAGATTTTGTCATTAACAAAATAGTTTCATTTCCTCAATAGTTATGGAAGAAATATTGTGCATTATGAAATAGTAATGATAACATTAATCCGGAAAACAATAAAAGCCCACATTATCTCTGCTTAATACTTTTTGTTAATGCTTTTCTCTTAACATCATGGGGAATAATTGCTTTACACAGTTAAATAACAAAGTTATAGATAGAAAAATTGAGAAATGTAACCAACAGGAGAAAACTAAAAATTATCTTGGGAAGAAGTGAGGTTGTAAATTTGAAGATGAAAAATCAGAAAAAAAAAAGAAGTCAGTGATAAGATAAAGGAGGATATACACCTGAAGTAAAATAGCTTGCATTAGTTAACTATAAATTATGATTCATTAGGTTTTTTTTCACTAGTAAAACTGAGTTTTCAAAATCCAATAGGTGTAGTCCTAGAAACTAGAAAATACCTGGAAAGAAGAGTGTATACCACAATGTAAAGGTGGTTAAAAGTGCAAGTAAACTCAAACAACCCATCAACAATTTCACCAAGGGATAATCCGCTAGCTGCCAGTGAAATGGTTTGAATTTTCTGCCAGAAGACCAGATGCTGCTCAAGACAAAATTAAAATTAAATAAAGTACTGTGAAAGAATCTGTGGCCTTATAGTATTACTTTTATGGGTAGAATAATGTGAAATCAATAGTGAGAAATCGAGACCTGTTTGTAAAAGAAGAAAGTTCATCTCCCAAATTTGTTTAAACAATTAAGATTATATGTTTTTGTGTGTGTAAAATCTATTGCCAAATAACAATACCTCATAATTGTACAGTTCTTTATTGTTTTCACTAGAATTTTAAATTGAATAATCTAAAACAAATTATCAATACCATTAATTTGCTTTCATTTCTAAAAGTGAGAGTCAGAAAAGGTAAGTAATACTTAACCCCTAACTCTAACTTTCCTGGAACTAAACCTTGCTGGGAGCCAGCGTGAGGAACCCGGCCCATAGCAAAGGTCATGAGGAAGGAGGCTTTAGCATATGCAAAGGTGAGATCCAGCCTCAGGAAACCCCCTGTTTCTCCCAAAACCAGAGTCTGCCTACTTTATTGTTTCATGCTCTCACCTACACCTCTGACTTCACGGGGGCTGTCCCCCATCACCTCTCTCAGAGAAGGAGTTAATTTGCAGCTCCAGTCAATAAAAATTCCTGGGCATGACAAGAGTGTTTCAATTTACAAACTCCTCTGAAGGTTACCTAGCCTGCATGAACAAGTTTGTCCGGCCACATGTGATTCTTTACAGCCTCCCAACCATGAGAGGCACAAGATGTTTTAAACTTTCTAAAGGCAGACTCTTTTAGGAAGTTAGAAATTATTAGTATAGTGGGTTGACTTGGAATTATATTGGTGAAGGGTTTTCATTTATTGGGCCAATGTTTGCTACTAAATCTCCAAATTCTCTGCCCTTATAATGAATATAACTAGCATATCAGTTCAGTTCAGTCACTCAGTCATGTCCAACTCTTTGCAACCCCATGAATCACAGCACGCCAGGCCTCTCTGTTCATTATCATCTCCCAGAGTTCACTCAGACTCATGTCCATCAAGTCCGTGATGCCATCCAGCCATCTCATCCTTGGTCGTCCCCTTCTCCTCCTGCCCGCAACCCCTCCCAGCATCAGAGTCTTTTCCAGTGAGTCAACTCTTCTCATGAGGTGGCCAAAGTACTGGAGTTTCAGCTTTAGCATCATTCCTTCCAAAGAAGTCCCAGGGCTGATCTCCTTCAGAATGGACTGGCTGGATCTCCTTGCAGTCCAAGGGACTCTCAAGAGTCTTCTCCAACATCATAGTTCAAAAGCATCAATTCTTTGGCGCTCAGCCTTCTTTACAGTCCAACTCTCACATCCATACATGACCACAGGAAAAACCATAGCCTTGACTAGATGGACCTTAGTCAGCAAAGTAATGTCTCTGCTTTTGAATATACTATCTAGGTTGGTCATAACTTTTCTTCCAAGGAGTAAGCATCTTCTAATTTCATGGCTGCAGTCACCATCTGCAGTGATTTTGGAGCCCAGAAAAATAAAGTCTGACACTGTTTCCACTGTTTCCCCATCTATTTGCCATGAAGTGATGGGACTGGATGCCATGATCTTCATTTTCTGAATGTTGAGCTTTAAGCCAACTTTTTCACTCTCCTCTTTCACTTTCATCAAGAGGCTTTTTAGCTCCTCTTCACTTTCTGCCATAAGGGTGGTGTCATATGCATATCTGAGGTTATTGATATTTCTCCCAGCAATCTTGATTCCAGCTTGTGCTTCTTCCAGCCTAGCATTTCTCATGATGTACTGTGCATATAAGTTAAATAAGCACAGTGACAATATACGGCCTTGAAGTACTCCTTTTCCTATTTGGAACCAGTCTGTTGTTCCATGTCCAGTTCTAACTGTTGCTTCCTGACCTGCATACAGATTTCTCAAGAGGCAGGTCAGGTGGTCTGGTATTCCCATCTCTTTCAGAAATTTCCAAAGTTTATTGTGATCCACACAGTCTAAGGCTTTGGCATAGTCACTAAAGCAGAAATAGATGTTTTTCTGGAACTCTCTTGCTTTTTCCATGATCCAGCAGATGTTGGCAATTTGAAGTAAGTATTAACCTTTAAGATTAATCATGTTAACCTTAGGCTAAGTAAATTCCTTTATTAATTGTAACCCACTACACCCTTACCCTATAGGAATGCAACTTTATCTGGTATCTTTGGAGGGTGGTGCCTGGTTTAAAAAAAATCACTTCTGGAAAATAAGTTTCTGGTTGACTGACTGTTATCAGAAAAGAAAGGATCATAAAATGTTAGCAGGCCCCCTGGCCAGAAGATGATGTAAAACCCCTAAGACCTTTTTTGTATACATTTATATGAAGCACCTGATTTTGATAAAAGTCAGGACTGCTGACCCCCATGTGACTTTAAAATTTCCATTTGTCTCTATGTGCAACAAAAGGTATTTAAGCAAACCTGAAAATAAATAAAACGGATCAGTTTCTGGAAAGACTGATTTCCCCGTGTCGTTCTTTCTTGTTCTCCATTTTTCTGGCTGAATTCCCATCTGGAACATGGGTACTCACCAAGCCTACTAATTTTACCCTAGCTTCTAAGACCCATGCAAGAGGGAGCCCAAGGCAAGGCACCCTCCACTATTCAAATGGGCGCTGGTGGCCTACGTAGGTGGTGCAAACTCCTTGTCTTGGAGTTTTATTGATATCCCACATAAACCAAGTTATTCAGATCTTTTTCTCCACTAATTTTCCTACTACACTATTCTTTTCTAATCTCTGTTTATATTTCTAATTAAATAGCTTTTTCCTAGGATGCCAATTCTGACTCCCCTTCAAATTACCCTGGATCCACTGGGGCTGGACCCCAACAAGAGTGAAAGTTAGAAGATTACAAATTATCTTGAAGATTAAGGGATATGATCTCCACCAGAAGCTTTCTTAACTCTGTTCAAAATTTGGTAAAAGGAAAAATTTTGTTAGCAAATAGCTCTTTCTTGACTCATCTCTGATATCCTAGCCAATGCATTACTTACATATTTAAAAGATCTTATTGCAAACCACTTTTATGTCATGAGTGTGAGAGAATATGATTTATTTTAAAGAGCAATTTTTCATATTTTGGTAATAATTCCATGATACCATTTTACCATGGATATATAGATTAAAACAGCAATAAGAAAATTATAATCAGAATCAAGTGTATGAATTTCTTAAATATTTGGGAAAAGGTATTTACAATTTGTTTTAATCCTTTTAAATAATTTTAAACAATCCACAATTACTGAACTTACAATTATATTTCAGGGGGAGATAGAGAAAAATGAAAGTTGGATTGGAGAGTGTTTAGTTCTGTTCAGTTCAACATTACTTACATATTTAAAAGATCTTATTGCAAACCACTTTTATGTCATGAGTGTGAGAGAATATGATTTATTTTAAAGAGCAATTTTTCATATTTTGGTAATAATTCCATGATACCATTTTACCATGGATATATAGATTAAAACAGCAATAAGAAAATTATAATCAGAATCAAGTGTATGAATTTCTTAAATATTTGGGAAAAGGTATTTACAATTTGTTTTAATCCTTTTAAATAATTTTAAACAATCCACAATTACTGAACTTACAATTATATTTCAGGGGGAGATAGAGAAAAATGAAAGTTGGATTGGAGAGTGTTTCAGTTCTGTTCAGTTCAGTTCAGTCACTCAGTCATGTCTGACTCTTTGCGACCCCATGGACTACAGCATGCCAGGCTTCCCTGTCCATCACCAACTCCTGGAGTTCACTCAGACTCATGTCCATTGAGTTGGTAATGCCATCTAACAATCTCATTCTCTGTCGTCCGCTTCTCCTCCTATCTTCAGTCTTTCCCAGCATCAGGGTCTTTTCCAATGAGTCAGCTTTTCGCATCAGGTGGCTAAAGTATTGGAGCTTCAGCTTCAATATCAGTTCTTCCAATGAACACCCAGGACATATCTCCTTTAGGATGGACTAGTTGGATCTCAAGAGTCTTCTCAGGGACTCTCAAGAGTCTTTTCCAACACCATAGTTCAAAAGTATCAATTCTTCGGTGCTCAGCTTTCTTTACAGTCCAACTCTCGCATCCATACATGACTACTGGAAAAACTGTAGCCTTGACTAGATAGACCTTTGTTGGCAAAGTAATGTCTCTGCTTTTTAATATGCTGTTTAGGTTGGTCATAGCTTTTCTTCTAAGGAGTAAATTTCTTTTAATTTCATAGTTGCAGTCACCATCTACAGTGATCTTGAAGCCCAAGAAAATAAATTCTGCCACTGTTTCCACTGTTTCTCCATCTATTTGCCATGAAGTGATGGGACCAGATGCCACGATTTTTGTTTTCTGAATGTTGAGCTTTAAAATACCAAAGAAGTGGCAACCTCTCTCCAAGCAAATTTTAAAATATGTTAGGTATTTGGTGGTTTAATCTTCCCAATTCACTTCCTTGTCCAAGAAATCAGATGAAGAAAGTAGATTAATTTTAGAAGCCAGTTGCATGTGGCAAACAGAAGTCAAAAGTCCCAGAGCAGATTGAACAGAAGCAGATTTGGAGAATGGCTATGGTTACAGGTGGGAAGCCCTCAGAGTGAGACCCCAGGAGGAGTGAACCAATCTGTGTGCAGGCTCTTGATGATCACCTAGCAATACCCAGTTGGACCACATTTGTTGAATCAGTTGCTGAGGATAGTATCCAGATATCACAGATGGGGCAAACCCTCAATCAATCCTTTTTTTTTTTTTCCACAAAATAACAAATGGATCTTCAATCATCCCCCAAAGAATCTAGAAAATATAACCATAAACTCAATGTGTCTGTATGCTCAGTTGTGTCCAATTCTTTGAGACCCCTTGGACTGTAGCCCACCAGGCTCCTGTGTCCATGGAATTTTCCAGGCAAGAACAACTGGAGTCAACATAAGGGTAAAAAAATTTGGTGTCCATGGTACTTAGCAATAATGTGAAGATTGAAAATTCATTTCAAGTTGCTGATCCAAATTTTCATCAGATAAACAAGTAATCATGTTTGCATGTAATTCTTCCTTACGTCTGTCTTTCCACCATGTGGATCACATGATTTCATACTGCTTTGAATAATCATATTTGTTTATTCATTCACACATCTATCCATTAATTAACTAATACAGAAGACAATGACAAAATGCATATTAAATGTTATTGTGGGCTCACTCATTGATGATTGAAGTAGAAGTCCTTCGCTCATGGAGAATACAGTCGGTAAACATAATGATTAATCTTCCTTATAAAATGTTCTTTTCACTCCATTTCCTCTTTTCTCGTCTCAATCTCTTAAAAATTGTCCTCTCTGCTCTAGCTTAAGATCTGAGATCACGCAACAACAGTTGGTAAGTGCTTGATGTCTAAATTTATATCTAGTTGCATTTTAACTGGAACCATATAGAGATGATTATTTAACCAAAGATTTGAGATATATTAGTATCCTGGTGCTTTCTAAGGCCCACTTGACTTCACATTCCAGGATGTCTGGCTCTAGGTGAGTGATCACACCATCGTGATTATCTTGGTCATGAAGATCTATTTTGTATGGTTCTTCTGTGTATTCTTGCGACCTCTTCTTAATATCTTCTGCTTCTGTTAGGTCCAGACCATTTCTGTCCTTTATTGAGCCTATCTTTGCATGAAATGTTCCCTTGGTAGCTCTAATTTTCTTGAAGAGATCTCTAGTCTTTCCCATTCTGCTGATTTCCTCTATTTCTTTGCATTGATTGCTGAGGAAGGCTTTCTTATCTCTCCTTGCTATTCTTCAGAACTCTGCATTCAGATGCATATATATTTCCTTTTCTCCTTTGCTTTTCACTTCTCTTCTTTTCAAAGCTATTTATATGGCCTCCTCAGACAGCCATTTTGCTTTTTCACATTTCTTTTCCATGGGGATAGTCTTGATCCCTGTCTCCTGTACAATGTCATGAACCTCCATCCATAGTCCATCAGGCACTCTATCTATCAGACCTAGTCCCTTAAATCTATTTCTCACTTCCACTGTATAATCATAAGGGATTTGATTTAGACCATACCTGAATGGTCTAGTGGTTTTCCCTACTTTCTTCAATTTAAGTCTAAATTTGGCAATAAAGAGTTCATGATCTGAGCCATAGTCAGTCAGTCTTCTCCCCATATGGACCACCCTAAACTCTATTAGCCTTTGCCCTGCTTCATTTCATATTCCAAGGACAAATTTGCCTGTTACTCTAGGTGTTTCTTGACTTCCTACTTTTCCATTCCAGTCCCCTGTAATAAAAAGGACATCTTTTTTGGGTGTTAGTTCTAAAAGTTCTTGTAGGTCTTCACAGAACCATTTAACTTCAGCTTCTTCAGTTACTGGTTGGGACATAGACTTGGATTACCATCATGTTGAATGGTCTGCCTTGGAAATGAACAGAGATGATTCTGTCGTTTTTGAGACTGCATTCAAGTACTGTATTTTGGACTCTTTTGTTGACCATGATGGCTACTCCATTTCTTTTAAGGGATTTCTGTCCACAGTAGTTGATATAATTGTCATCTGAGTTAAAATCACCCATTCTAGTCCATTTTAGTTTGCTGATTCCTAGAATGTCGACATTCACTCCTCTGTGACCACTTCCAATTTGCCTTGATTCATGGACCTGACATTCCAAGTCCCTACACAATATTGATCTTTACAGCATCAGACCTTGCTTCTATCACCAGTCACATTCACAACTGGCTATTGTTTTTGCTTTGGCTCCATCCCTTCATTCTTTCTGGAATTGTTTCTCCACTGATCTCTAGTAGCATATTGGCCAACTACTGACCTGGGGAGTTCCTCTTTCAGTATCCTATCATTTTGTCTTTTCATACTGTTCATGAGGTTCTCATGGCAAAAATATCGAAGTGGTTTTCCATTCCATTCTCCAGTGGACCACATTGTGTCAGATCTCTCCACCATGACCCACCCATCTTGGCTGGCCCCACAAGGCATGCATGGCTTAATTTCACTGAGTTAGACAAGGCTGTGGTCCATGTGATTAGACTGACTAGTTTTCTGTGATTACGGTTTCAGTGTGTCTGCCCTCTGATGCCCTCTTGTAACACCTCCCATCGTACTTGGGTTTCTCTTACCGTGGACGTGGGTATCTCTTCATGGTTGCTCCCACAAAGCACAGCCGCTGCCCTTTACCTGAGACGAGGGTTAACTCCTCACCCCTCATCACTATGAACAAAGCTAGTGGAGGTGATGGTATTCCAGTTGAGCTATTTCGATTCTTGAAAGATAATGTGTGAAAGTGCTGCACTCAATATGCCAGCAAACTTGGAAGCTGAGCAGTGGCTACAGGATTGGAAAAGGTCAGTTTTCATTCCAATCCCAAAGAAAGGCAATGCCAAAGAATGCTCAAACTACCACACAATTGCACTCATCTTACACGATAGTAAAGTAATGCTCAAAATTCTGCAAGCCAGGCTTCAGCAATATGTGAACCGTGAACTTCCTGATGTTCAAGCTGGTTTTAGGAAAGGCAGAGGAACCAGAGTTCAAATTGCCAACTGGATCACGGAAAAAGCAAGAGAGTTCCAGAAAAACATCTAGTTCTGCTTTGTTGACTATGCCAAAGCCTTTGACTGTGTGAGTCACAATAAATTGTGGAAAATTCTGAAAGAGATGAGAATACCAGACCACCTGACTGGCCTCTTGAGAAACCTATATGCAGGTCAGGAAGCAACAGTTAGAACTGGACATGGAACAACAGACTGGTTCCAAATAGGAAAAGGAGTACGTCAAGGCTGTATATTGTCACTGTGCTTATTTAACTTATATGCACAGTACATCATGAGAAATGCTGGGCTGGAAGAAGCACAAGCTGGAATCGAGATTGCTGGGAGAAATATCAATAACTTCAGATATGCAGATGACACCACCGTTATGGCAGAAAGTGAAAAGGAACTAAAAAGCCTCTTGATGAAAGTGAAAGAGGAGAGTGAAAAAGTTGGCTTAAAGCTCAACATTCAGAAAATGAAGATTGCATCCGGTCCCATCATTTCACGGCAAATAGATGGGGAAACAGTGGAAATAGTTTCAGACTTTATTTTGGGGGGCTTCAAAACCACTGTAGATGGTGATTTCAGTGAAGAAATTAAAAGATGTTTACTCTTTGGAAAGAAAATTATGACCAACATAGACAGCATATGGAGAAGCAGAGATATTACTTTGCTAACAAAGGTCCATCTAGTCAAGGCTATCGTTTTTCCAGTGGTCATGTATGGATGTGAGAGTTGGACTATAAAGAAAGCTGAGCACCAAAGAATTGATGCTTTTGAACTGTGATGTTGGAGAATACGTCAAGGCTGTATATTGTCACTGTGCTTATTTAACTTATATGCACAGTACATCATGAGAAATGCTGGGCTGGAAGAAGCACAAGCTGGAATCGAGATTGCTGGGAGAAATATCAATAACTTCAGATATGCAGATGACACCACCGTTATGGCAGAAAGTGAAAAGGAACTAAAAAGCCTCTTGATGAAAGTGAAAGAGGAGAGTGAAAAAGTTGGCTTAAAGCTCAACATTCAGAAAATGAAGATTGCATCCGGTCCCATCATTTCACGGCAAATAGATGGGGAAACAGTGGAAATAGTTTCAGACTTTATTTTGGGGGGCTTCAAAACCACTGTAGATGGTGATTTCAGTGAAGAAATTAAAAGATGTTTACTCTTTGGAAAGAAAATTATGACCAACATAGACAGCATATGGAGAAGCAGAGATATTACTTTGCTAACAAAGGTCCATCTAGTCAAGGCTATCGTTTTTCCAGTGGTCATGTATGGATGTGAGAGTTGGACTATAAAGAAAGCTGAGCACCAAAGAATTGATGCTTTTGAACTGTGATGTTGGAGAAGACTCTTGAGAGTCCCTCAGAAGACTCTTGAGATCCAACCAGTCCATCCTAAAGAGATCAGTCCTGGGTGTTCTTCGGAAGGAATGATGCTAAATTGAAACTCCAGCACTTCGGCCACCTCATGAGAAGAGTTGACTCATTGGAAAAAACTCTGATACTGGGATGGATTGGGGGCAGCAGGAGAAGTGGATGACAGAGGATGAGATGGCTGGATGGCATCACCAACTCAATGGACGTGAGTTTGAGTGAACTCTGGGAGTTGGTGATGGACAGGGAGGCCTGGTGTGCTGTGATTCATGTGGTCACAAAGAGTCGGACATGACTGAGCGACTGAACTGAACTGAACTGAGTATCCTGGTGCAGGATAGTTGTGTCTCCTGTAAACCAGGTTGCTAGGTGTTTACTTTCCCTTCTTGACTGTTGACCCTACCTAACTGAGGGTTAAACTTCATATTGCTGCTCATACTTTTTATAACTATACCTGGCAATGTTTGTTACAACAAACTGAACTGAAATCAAATGCTAAAATGACTACCTACCTAGTATAGGTTCTGTCCAAACCATAAACCACTTAGAAATATATTGAACACTATAATTTTAATTTATTTTCTGGTTGGGTACCTTGTAAGCAAAATCTTAGACTATGAGTTATGCCTTACATATATATAACAACAAGTATTTCTTTTGGTTTGACTTCCTGAATTGTTTTGTCTTTCATGATAGATAATTTTGACTTTAGAATTCTATTTTGTAGAATACCATTTTCTCAGACAAAATGAACACACACACTAAAAAAAAATACAAGTTTTAAATTAGCTGATTGCATTAAGTTATTTCCCTTCATCAATAATTCTTTGTCAAAAGTTTACTTGTATGCAAAAGTCAAAATGTATCTGTATACATATTAGAGGCACTCTAAACAAAAATTGCCAAGTTGGCTACCATCAGCCAAAGCACCTTGTGTAAAAACTTACTTTTATTTTGTACATCTTTTGTTTTTATGACCTCTTTGTTACTCCCCATCCTCCTATATGTTACCTGAAATCTATCAGTGAAACAATGCCATGAAAACAAGACTACAAAGTTTCTCTTGGAGAAACTGGAACTTCGGGTGGAAAATGGTTGGCAGACAAATAAATAAATAAGAGCCTTAATTCCACTTGCCTATCCAAGACTTTCATAAATTTCAAAATTAATTTTCACAAGAAAATTGAAATAATTGCTCTATAGTTTAATCAGTGGGGCCAAAACAAAAGAGATTTATTCACTTATTTATTAAACATATTTAACCCTTTCTTTTTCAGGACTATTATTGTAGGTGCAGGGGATATGATAGCAGACCAACAAAATCAGTGCTTGCATTCATAGCACATATATTTTGAGAGAGGAGAGGTTAACTAAACAATTCATTAAAAATCCATCTTTTCACAGTGGTGTGAAATTCTGAGAAGTGCCTATAACAGGAGAACTTGAGATATTGAGCTTAAATGGCAAGTATGAATGAGTCACACAAAAAAGGTATTCTACTTTCTCTTTAAAAACATCACATTCACAGCAGATTTACAAATTTCCACTAATGGCCTCTTATGCAAAGGAACATTAATTTACATTGCAGGGACCTGGGAACACAGCCAAAAGCTTTTCTCCAAAAGGAAGTTCTCAGTGCCCTAACCTACTTTAGACTAGGGCGACCTCACATTTCAGTTCGACCTGGGTCATCATACTTTAGGCCTATTGTCCTGGCTTAAATTTTCAATAGTTCATCAGTTTACCTTCAAAAGTGTTCTTGTTAGGACAATAAATTATACTGTCAACACTTTTTTACGCTCACATTTTATCCTAAATATGCATAGAAACTTTTCCTTGTATGCTAAAATAAGCCTGTGTTATTTTATATACTAGTAGGCAATGCACAGAAGGCAATGACAACCCACTCCAGTACTCTTGCCTGGAAAATCCCATGGAAGGAGGAACCTGGTAGGCTGCAGTCCATGGGGTCGCGAAGCTTCGGACACGACTGAGCAACTTCACTTTCACTTTTCACTTTCATGCATTGGAGAAAGAAATGGCAACCCACTCCAGTGTTCTTGCCTGGAGAATCCCAGGGACGGGGAGCCTGGTGGGCTGCCATCTATGAGGTCGCACAGAGTCGAACACGACTGAAGTGACTTAGCAGCAGCAGCAGCAGTAGGCAATGAGAAAGATAATGCTCAAGGGGAAATGATTGGTCTTGGACAAAGACATTTGAATAAAACAATTTTAATAGACTAAGTACATAATTTAAAACTGGTTTAAATAATGACAAATAGTATAGCCTCTTCCCTGATGGCTCCAAGAGAGAAAAAATAGACAAAAACAATTGACCATAATTACAAGAATTCTAGAAATAGAAAACAGAGAAGACGAGGTAACTACACAGATATCCACGACAAGGCAATGTGAGTTACTGTTGTCACTAATTTTTTTTAATATAAATTTATTTTAATTGAGGGTTATTACTTTACAATATTGTAATGGTTTTGCCATACATCAACATGAATTCACCACAGGTATACATGTGTTCCCCATCCTGAACCCCCTTCCCTCCTAAGAATAGCATCTTTGTGTATTTCTCTTAACTTCTTCTTCACTTCATGGGCTTGCCTGGTGGCTCAGTAGTTAAAAAAAAAAATCTGCCTGGAAGTAGGAAACCTGAGTTCAATCCCTGGTTTGGGAAGGCCCTCTAAGGAAGGGAATGGCAACCCACTCAAGTGTTCTTGCCTCAGGAACCCCATGGACAGAGGAGTCTGGTGGGCTACAATCAAAGTGGTTGCAGAGTCAGACACAACTTAGTGATTGAACAACAGCAATAACAAATTTTTCACAGTCATTGATTTATTCTCTTGTTTATTCATTCAGCAAATGTATTGAGTACCCACTCTATACGTCAGTTCCTGTTCTGTTGAAGCTGTTGAGGATGTGATGGGGAATAACACAGAAAAAATTCTGTCTCCGTAGAGCTTGTTAGTATGTAAATACGTTTTTAAATTTAAGAGTAAATTATAAAAATAACTAAAATGAACTGGTAGTGTACCATGTACTTGAAGACAGAGCCAACGTAAAGGAAACAGTAGGGTAAAGCCAGGGAAAAAGAGGTCACGTTGGCAGTACAGGAGACTTCTTGTGATAAGTTTTCAACTTGCCTCTGGGATTCGCAAAGCCAAAAGGAAAACCAGAGTTTCCATTAGTAATCAGAATTTTTTCTGTTGGTGGGAAAAAAACCCTCAGAAGATCCTTGTATTTCCTAGCAACAATTTCCAAACACAGACACAACTGAAATTAAAACACTAAGAAAAACTGCTTAGTGGCTCCAAAGCTCAGATTCACAGAGCTACTACCCTTGAGAGTAAACCAGAAGACCTGGTAAAACAGATTATCAGGTACAACCCCCAGTATAATGCTTCAGGTAGCTCTGAAATATACTCTGGTACGGGAAGCTGTGAGATACTGGGCATCATTTTTTTAAATTAAAAAATAGGGAACAGGTTTCATATGAATCAGAAGTTATTTTTAACAAACTGGAAAAAGTAAACATATAATAAACATATGTAATTATGTATATAGAAAATGGCAACCCAGTCTAGTATTCTTGCCTGGGAAATCCCATGGACTGAGAAGCCTGGCAAGCTACAGTCCATGGGGTCACAAAGAGTCGGATACGACTGAAGCAACTAAGCATGAATGCATATATATTAGAAAATTATTACATGTGATTACCCTAAATTCTGATACCAAAACATGACAAGAAAAGCCCTAAGTTGGACAATCGGAGATTTGTTACTATAAGAATGCAGATTTTAAAGTTAAACCAAATACTATAGACTTAGTCTAAAAATACTCTAATAATTCATGAAAAACATGCAAAGTGTATTTATGGAATGTAATAATGATAATTAAAAAAACAATTATTAATATACTTAACTATATTGGTAGGGCAAATAGAATTATCATATTTTTCATTATTAAAGAACTGATATACTTCAAACTACCTCCAGATTAAAGAAAACCAAAAATCCTGCAACATACTCACGTATATTCTATTCATTAGCAACCCCCTAAAGTAGAAGGCCTGCTAGATGAACACAAGAATTTAAAGAAGTTATACAAATTATCATCTTTTCTTCAAAAATGGCATCAGGAATTGAGTGCTTAAGTGTATCAGTCACAAGGCAAATAATTTATGTTCATAATTTAATTTTAAAATTGAATGTAAAGCAGAGTCCATGTTTTGCTATTTCCAATTTTTTTTAACTTTATTGTATTGGTTTTGCCATACATCAACATGAATCCACCACGGCTATACACGTGTTCCCCATACTGAACCCCCCTCCCACCTCTCTCTTCATACCATCCCTCTGGGTCATCCCAGTGCACCAGCCCCAAGCATCCTGTATCAGTAATACATATCAAATATTTGAAACAATTTCTTCATTGTTTACCTAATGATTCCGCTTTAACTTATCTGTCCTAGTGAAATAATCTGAAATGTACTCAGATGTATATAAGTACAATGATTCCAGTGCTATTTATGATAATATAAAATGAAAATAATCTAAGTGCCCCTCAAAATACAGAAAGTTAAAATGTTTGTGAAGAAGAAATAAAGAGCCTCTTGATGAAAGTGAAAGAGGATAGTGAAAAAGTTGGCTTAAAACTCAACATTCAGAAAACTAAGATCATGGCATCTGGTCCCATTACTTCATGGCAAATAGATGGGGAGAAGATGTAAACAATGACAGACTTTATTTTTGAGGGCTCCAAAATCACTGCAGATAGTGACTGCAGCCATGAAATTAAAAGACGCTTACTCCTAGGAAGGAAAGTTATGCCAGCCTAGACAGCATATTAAAAAGCAGACATTACCTTGCCAACAAAGGTCCATCTAGTCAAGGCTGTGCTTTTTCCAGTAGCCATGTATGAATGTAAGAGTTGGATCATAAAAAAAGCTGAGCTTTCTTGATGCTTTCGAACTATGGTGTTGGAGAAAATTCTTAAGAGATCAAACGTGTCAATCCTAAAGGAAATGAGTCCTGAATATTCATTGGAAGGACTGATGCTGAAGCTGATGTCCAACACTTTGGCCACCTGATGCAAAGAATTCTCTCATTGGGAAAGACCCTGATGCCGGGAAAGTTTGAGGGCAGGAGGAGGAGGGGACGACAGAGGATGAGATGGCTGGATGGCATCACAGTATGACGCGATGGACATACTGTGCTGTTCTTAGTCACTCAGTCGTGTCCAACTCTTTGTGACCCAATGGACTGTGGCCCACCAGGCTACTCTGTCTGTGGGGATTCTCCAGGCAAGAATACTGGAGTGGGTTGCCATGCCCTCCTCCGGGAGATCTTCCCAACCCAGGGATCAAACCCAGGTCTCTTGCATTACAGGCAGATTCTTTACCATCTGAGTCTCTAGGGAAGCCCCGATGGACATGAGTTTCACTAGGCTCAGGGAGTTGGTGATGGACAGGGAAGCCTGGCCTGTTGCAGTCCATGGGGTTGCAAAGAGTCGGACACAACCGAGCAACTGAACTGAAAATGTTTGTTGTTTTCCCATAGGCCAGAATGCTCTGTAACCTTCAAAACCTGTTGCAAGATTATATAATACCTTAGGAACACAATTATTTTATTAGGTGAAAATAAACATAATAAAAAGTTGTACAAGATTATTATTTGTGGACACAATCCACACGGTTTGTACAGGGTAGTCATAATTCTGAGGAAGAAAACCTATACACTCACACTTATTGACTCCATAGTAGAAGCAACTTTGATGATTCTGATATTGGCCATTTCTAAAAGTAGACTTCAGAGTAATTTTATATTCCTCTTTATACTTTTCTAAATTTCTCATATGTTACTATACTGAAGGAATTTCATGATCAGAGAAGCAATTTTATAATCAGAGAAATTCTGAAATACACTTACTAGGACATCTAATAAGAGCACCATGTCTATGTCATTTAGCTACTCAAATTTTTATTTTAATAGTATACATGGATAAAAGTGACGCAGAAGTACTAAGAGGACTGATTTTTAAGTTACTTGAAGAATTTTACATCACTTTTATTTGTGACTGTTACTGCCGGTTTGTCATTAAATACAAAGAGGCACCAATGATTAGCTGTCAAAAAATCTTTATATTTCTTTTCCAGGAACACTTCAAAAAGAGCATTGCTCACCAAGATTAGACACACTATCAAATTTGTTACTTCTTGTCAATGAGATGTTTAAAGCAAAATAATTGTTTTCCTCTTGTCTCTACAACTTGGCCTACATTAAAGAAAGAAAAATGAAAATTGCCATAAGCACAGAGATAAACACTGTATATGAGCATCTTATAAAGACATATATCCTACAAGAATTCACTCTCAATAAAATTCTAGTGTTGCTATCTCAGTTGTGTGCAGGATGTGTTTTATTAAATGGCCACATGAGGTGTGAGAACGTTTGAGAGCAAACCTTTACAGTGTTTTCCACAGCTAGCCGATTTACAGACCACTGAAGGAGGAAGGAAATTGGGTAACAGTTTATGTCTTTAAAAGCCATCAGCTCTGTATAGATATTATCCTCAAGAAAAGGAAATAACATCTGAGTAGCTTACACGGAACCCAGTTTTTCATTTTGCACTGTGTAGTTGGCCTTTCTTAAATGGAGAGAACTTTAGAGAAATTTCTCTATGTTGCTTCCTGGGTTGTCCACAAAATAACTTTGGTTTAATACTGTAAAAGAAAAGCTGGCACAGAACTAATCTTCTAAATAACAAATCTGCATTTCCAATGCAGTCACATTTAGTCAACAGTTTATGTGAAAGTATGCATATTAGAAATGTGAGAATTTCCAAGGATGCAGAGAAAAGCGTACTGTTTGCCAGACAGTATGTTAAACCCTATGAAGTATACAAGAGACATATAAGGCATGCCTCCTGCCTTCTGTGAGATTGCAGTTCATCTGAGATGATGCTTTCTCTCTTCCTGGAGCTGAACAAAGCACTTCACAAGATTAGCTCACTAAATCTTTAGTAATATCTTGAAATACATATCATTATCCCTGTCTTACAAGTGAAACTGCTAAATTCCAAGAGGTTAAGTATTTTGCCTAAGATGATATATCGATTAAGTGGCAGATTTGGGATGTGAAACTCTGTCAGATTTCAAAATCAGTCATTTTAACACTATGCTTACCTACCTCATCTGAACAGTTTGAACAAGATGCCACAGTGACTTACTGCCTAAGGCTGGTCTTTACCAGTGCCACTGCTCTGCTAAAATATAAGGCTTTTTTTTTAATGCGTATTGCTTTAAATGCTGTTTAAGGCAGTTCTATTCCCTCTGGTTAGAGACATGGATTTATTGAATCTCGTATAATTTATATGCATTATATATCAAACTCATTCATATGAGATTAGTGAACTCCATATACGCATACACTGAGTTTTTGTTATACACTCTGACCTGGTATCCTATGATTTTTTAGGTTGTATAGCCTTTGACTTTGTGGATCACAATGAACCGTGGAAAATACTGAGAGATGTGAATACCAGACCACCTGACCTACTTATTGAGAAATCTGTATGCAGGTCAGGAAGCAACAGTTGGAACTGGACATGGAAAAACAGACTGGTTCCAAATAGGAAAAGGAGTATGTCACGGCTGTATATTGTCACTGTGCTTATTTAACATATATGCAGAGTACATCATGAGAAACGCTGGGCTGGAAGAAACATAAGCTGGAATCAAGATTGCCGGGAGAAATATCAATAACCTCAGATATGCAGATGATAACACACTTATGGCAGAAAGTGAAGAGGAACTAAAAAGCCTCTTGATGAAAGTGAAAGAGGAGAGTGAAAAAGTTGGCTTAAAGCTCAACATTCAGAAAACTAACATAATGTCATCTGGTTCCATCACTTCATGGGAAATAATGGGGAAACAGTGGAAACAGACTTTATTTTGGGGGGCTCCAAAATCACTGCAGATGGTGATTGCAGCCATGAAATTAAAAGACACGCCTTGGAAGGAAAATTATGACCAACCTAGACAGCATATTAAAAAGCAAAGACATTACTTTGCCAATGAAGGTCCATCTAGTCAAGGCTATGGTTTTTCCAGCAGTCATGTATGGATGTGATAGTTGGACTATAAAGAAAGCTGAGCTCTGAAGGTGTTGGAGAAGAATCTTGAGAGTCCTTTGGACAGCAAGGAGATCCAACCAGTCCATTCTAGAGGAGATCAGCTCTGGGTGTTCATTGAAAAGACTGATGCTGAAGCTGAAACTCCAGTACTTTAGCCACCTGATGCAAAGAGCTGACTCATTTGAAAAGACCCTGGTGCTGGGAAAGATTAAGGGCAGGAGGAGAAGGGGACGACAGAGGATGAGATGGTTGGATGGCATCACTGACTCAATGGACATGAATCTGAATGAACTCCAGGAGTTGGTGACGGACAGGGAGGCCTTACGTGATGCAGTCCATGTGGTCACAAAGAATCAGACATGACAGAGCAACTGAACTGAACTGACTGAGGCTCTTCTTTGCTATAAGTCAAGTCTTAAACCAAAATTGTTTCAGTGTGTCTTTCCCCTCATACATCATTGTCAGCCCTAAGGTCAGCTAATCCCTACCTGCTGAGTCGCAAAATTCATCTACAAAAAAATCATAATCTATATAATTTAGGTGAATTATTATGTATGGAATTATTATTGTGCTCCTAATTAAATTTCTGTTGTCAGTTTTAAATGGCTAAATTCCTTTCTTTTCCTGATGAGTTACATTTTTAGGATTTAATGGCATTTTTCTGCTATTTAATATTTATGACTTGCAACCCTTTGCTAAAGTAACTCCTGGAAAGGAATTTATTTTTTAATTATAGAAATGTAAACCATACAGAGATTTGGGTAAATCACAAGAGAAAATTTCATTGCACCTATTCCAATATTCTAGCAGTACTTATGAGTATTTTGATTATGTTTGGCATTTATTCACCAAGGGTAATGTTTAGTACTTGAAACAGCATAGTCTGTAGGGCAAATCAATGACTTTATGATAAAATGCCAAACTTATACTAGACCCTTTATAACTCAGGGTGGTAATCCAACTAATAAAACTATACTGGTTTCAGATCTTAGAGTTTACATTCCCCATTCCTCTCCAAAATAGGTAATGGAAATAGCTCTCAATTGTTCTCAAAAGGAGAGCTATAAGTATTAATGCCATTTATGTGGAAGTAAAAATCAAACTTGCAGGTTAATTGAGGATAAACGTGACTTCTTTCCACAAAAACGTTTGACTGGCTGAGAAAACAGATTATAAACTACAGTATGGTCTGGGAGTCATTTATAAGTTTCCCAGCATGGTTGTTTGGAAGGAGTTAGAGAGTACAATGCTATCAGTCATTGTACACTAATGTCTTAATCAACCAAAATGTATTTGACACATTTGACAATGACAGAAACTCTGCCATGAAGATAAAATCACACTTAATTTAAGAAAAAAGAAACAACTCTGTGTGGAAACAAGAGATAGCATTCATTTGGGTAATGGAGAGGGCTCTTTTCATTTACTTAAATAGGCTTTGAAACAATTTTATTTAAAATTCATATCTGTGGCAAGTGTAGTAATTTCCAGCCAGCATAGTCAGTTGTTCAAGGCAGGCGCTACATAAATCTGCTCAACAACATAAACACGCTGCCTCAGAGCGATCTCACGAATTGAATAGCTTGTTTCCCGGAGAGAGGAAAGTATAGAACAAAATTAATAGTACAGCTACTGTATCTCAATGGGGTACTACCCTCAAGCCTGAACTGCTGCACAAGAAGAGATGTTAGGAGGGCGATTTTAGTGTGAGAGCAAGAACGCCTGCGAACTCAAGAGAGAGGAGAAGGAGAGTTGATTTGCAAGCATGTTGTTAATTAGCCAGCTTCACAGAAATGAAAGTCATGGAAGAGGCTAATTAAGTGAAATTGATGTGCATGATCTCGGTCTTTATTTTGAATACAGCTGACTCAATCTCTGAGCCAGAGAATCTGGCTCCAGAAACACATTTCTGCGGGACTGATAAAAGAAGTTGATTTTGGCTGTCCTTAAAGGTGTGTTTTTCATGCGCTGGTGGTTTGCCAAGCCCAGCCATCCGTGTCAGTTCTTTCTTAGGAGACATCTGCTTTATGTAACATTGTCAGACACATTGAAAGTATGAAGCATTTAATACTGATCTCATTTTAGTATCTGTCTAATTATAAATCCCCATGGCCTTCCCTGCATTGCTGAAAATGCCATGAGCTATAATTTCACCCAGAGTTGAAAAATCCAGCGTAAGGTACAGGACTCTGGTGTACTCCTTTAAAATTTATGTCTTCCTGTTTCTTCTAATTGATTTAAAGCTGCACATTGTCTACTTCATTTTTCACATATGAAAGGCGTATTTGAGAACCCACAAGATAAGAAATCCTTCTAAGAAAACTTGAAAAGATTACATATTGTTTTAGTGTGACCAAATCAGCTTCCAGCAAGTTTAACTTCATATGAATCAGAGAAATGAATAAAAGAAGAATGGATAAGGCTTAATATCTTTAATAATTTATACATCTCAATTTTTACAGATAATAGAGTAAGATCCAAAGCAAGTTCCAAGGAAGCTGGGAAGAATTATTTGAAAAAAATTTTAAAAATAAAAACAATGACTATTATTTGAATATTTTCTATAGGCTAGTGACTATGGTAAGCACACAAAGACATTATCTTACTAAATCTTGATTTAAAAAATCCTCTGTAAAAATTATAAGTCCAATTTTAAGGCAAATTGGAGAGTGGGAGAATTTAAGTAATTATGTAAGATGTGTATAAGAGACAGCACTGAGTTTTTGTTATACACTCTGACCTGGTATCCTATGATTTTTTAGGTTGTATAGCCTTTGACTTTGTGGATCACAATGAACCGTGGAAAATACTGAGAGATGTGAATACCAGACCACCTGACCTACTTATTGAGAAATCTGTATGCAGGTCAGGAAGCAACAGTTGGAACTGGACATGGAAAAACAGACTGGTTCCAAATAGGAAAAGGAGTATGTCACGGCTGTATATTGTCACTGTGCTTATTTAACATAAGTAATTATGTATGATCACAGAGTCAGTTAAAAAAAAAAGACTTCAAACTCAAGTCTTTCTCCGAAGCCCATGGTTTCAACCATAAAAATTAGACTATAAAATATAATAACTTTTCTTTCCAAGGGCTTTTCCTAAAAGACTCTCATTTGGGGAATTTCTTAATCCCATCTCTTTATCAAACTCCAGGCTACTGACATATATGTACACCCTGGTACAAAGTATTTGGTATTTTAGCCACAGCTGTTTCTTTTTAATGAAATTTAACTAGTAGATATTATATGATTACTGCTACATATTTGCACCCTAAAGATAGATGACTAGATGAAGTACTAGAAAGGCTGAAGTACCCTTTTGTATCTTTTCATTAATAAGAGCTGAGAATTTAGTCTGTATTTCATTAGCTTTAACTAATATGTATATAATATGTATATTTAACTAATATATAAATAATATAGTATATATATAATATATGCCTTCTTGTCAAGGTTAATAATTGACGAAAGGATTTCTTATAAGATTCTAATTTATACACTTTCTCAGTGGAGTCTAAGCTGTGTTTAACCATGGCACAACATGTCTGGCAGATTGATTGAGATGGATAAGCCAGAAGTACTTTTTGCATGAGGGGCAAAGAATCCTTCAGAAGAATTTACCTTAAGAGAGACAACTCATAACTGGGAACAATGAGACAGCCTCTCATAAGAGAGAAGGGCAATTTAAAGCACTGTGTGGTATCTGTCCCTCAAATATGTCCTCTGATCCATCTGTTATGGGCACAAGACTGAATCCCAGAAATAGTAGGGGTGAAGTATAAAGTCTGTAAAAAAAATTCTTCTAAAAACTCAGGAAGATATTGAGGAGACATCATACACAATGAGGAGTGTGACACACTCACATGTGTAGTTCCTGTATGCTGACTGCTCTAAGGTATGTCCAAGTTGAGTGCACTACTTTTTCTACATATTTTAGTACGCCCTACCTTGTCTTACACTTAGATATGTGCATGTTGTTTCTCCTACTGCAATTGTTGCGCATAATGAAAAGAAAATTCTAAGCCAGGGAACTTGAAATGGACTCATCAAGGTCTTCCACTTAAAAAATATTTCTAACACTCAGTTTGCTTTTATATAAAGACCATGATGCATACCTTCTCTGCCTAACAGACATTTTAAGTATCTAAAGGAGATATATTGAGAATGTGTGTGTGTGTGTGTATACTCAGTTTCGTCTGACTTTAAAACCCCATGGACTGCAGAGTGCCAGACCCCTCTGTCCATGGGATTTTCCAGTCAAGAATACTGGATTGGGTCGTCATTTCCTCCTCCGAGGGATGTACCTGACCCAGGGATTGAACCACGTCTCTTGTATCTCCTGCATTGGCAAGTGGATTTTTTTTTTTTTGCCACTGTTCCACCTGGGAAGCTCTTATATTGAGAACAGTATTCTGTAAGTGGAGAAAGCTTCACAGAGATCATTTTTATTATTGATCAGTAAGCTTCAAAACTCATAAAAATTTCACTCAGTATTGGCTCTACCTGGAGATAAAAATTACGTTGAAAAATTCTTCAGATTTCTATTTAATACCATGTGGTGACTTGTGGCTCACCACACAATGTTTGAATGCCATATACTCCCTTCAAGAGCTGGCAGATACAACTAGTGCAAACAGATTATTGTTTTGATTTAATCTCAAAGATTATTTTTTTGTGATCCTACTGAGAAAATGATCTTGAAAGAGAAGATTTATTAAAGGAGTGAAAGAAGTTTCCAAATTCTAAAAATTTCCCACTATATATACACACAAAATGAATTTTGGATAACAAAACATCAAATATTACAAAAAGTCCTAATACAGTAAACCCAGGACTTCTGAAGCTTGCCCAGCATCACCTCTGTCCAAAGCATTATACTGGCAAAAGTGGACCACAGGGCCAGCCCAAATTCATAGTGGGGAAACAGACTCAACCTCCTGGGCAGAACTGCACATTTATACCGCGAATGACATGAACTTACAAAGGAACAGAAAGTTGGGGGCATTTTTGCAAATTATTGCACCTATCCATAGTAAAATTCTCTAATGCAGGTATTAGATATGGTGACAAAAAGGTCAAAAGCCTAGGAGGCTTCCCCTCATTCTTATTTGATTATTAAGAAAGTGACAGACACAGAGGTTCCAACACCCAGCAGGCAGTTGTGGGAGGAGCCTTGGTGAGAATAGTCCGCTGTTCCTAAACTCCCATGTGCGAAAGTGAAAGTGAAGTCGCTCAGTCGTGTCCGACTCTTTGCCACCCCATGGACTGTAGCCCACCAGGCTCCTCCATCCATGGGATTCTCCAGGCAAGAATACTGAAGTGGGCTGCCATTTCCTTCTCCAGGGGATCTTCCTGATCCGGGGATCAAACCCAAGTCTCCCGAATTGCAGGCAGATGATTTACCATCTGAGCCACCAGGGAAGACCTCCTCCAGTGAGGTGAATGTGACTACATTTTTTTCTGCCTGGCTTGTGGGAGACAAGGAAGGGATAAGTAAGTCAAGAGTCAAGACTCGCTATTCAGTCACATGGCAAGAGGAAAGCTCCGGAAGCTGGGGCTAAAATTCGGAATGAAGATAATGTTGTTTACACACATAGAGATCTACACCATTAATAAGTTAAAAACCTATCAGGCCCTAACTGGATATAAGAAACAATTTGTATGATCCCTAGCTACAGACTAGCTAAAACAATTGACATAAAGATCAACAGAGAAGGAAAAGACAGCATACAGATTCTACTGTTCTGAGCCGCTGCCCTGGTGGCTCAGATGCTGAAGCGTCTGCCTACAATGCAGGAGACCCGGGTTCGATCCCTGGGTTGGGAAGATCCCCTGGAGAAGGAAATGGAAACCCACTCCAGTATTGTTGCATGGAGAATCCCATGGACAGAGGAGTTTGGCGGGCTACAGTCCATGGGGTCACAAAGAGTCTGATAGGACTGAGTGACTCTCTATTCTTTTTCCTCCACCCCTCCACTCCCTACACACATACCATGAGGTCAAGTACACTACTCCATATATGGGGGGAGAGAGATTTTCATCTTGAAGTGGAGAAGTTTTGGAGTGGGACAGGTCCCTGAAAACTGAACATTTACTCAAAAGAGATATAAGTGACCAAGTTATCTGGAAAGGAGATGCACATATCAGAAGGGATTGAGACATCACAGTTTGGCAACTTAAAAAAAAAAATCAGTTACCCAAAGATTGAGGAGTTAAGATGATATTAGATACATAAAATATAAAATGTCAGGTTTCTTTGCACATCAGAGAAGAAGTAAGGGACAGTTCTTGACTTTGAGGAGGCTCTGTTCAAGAGAATGAAACAAAATACATAGTTTGAACACTTACTGAAGACTCTAAGGTCTCAAAACTGCTGCATCATCAGCTTGGTTGTAAATTTGCCTCTAATCTGTGCCAGCATGCTGCTTAGTTGCTTCAGTCGTGTCCTGAGACCCCATGGACTGCAGCCTGCCAGGCTCCTCTGTCCATGGGATTTCCAGGTAAGAATACTGGAGTGGATTGCCATGCCCTCCTCCAAGGGATCTTCCCAACCCAAGGACTGAACCCATGTCTTGTATGTCTCCGGCACTGGCAGGTAGGTTCTTTACCACTAGCACCACCTGGGAAGCTCTTTTAAATACAAGAGGTTTTGGACTTCCCTGGTGGTCCAGCGGTTTGGAATCCGCCTGCCAGTGGCAGGGACATGAGTTCGATCCCTGGTCCAGGGAGATTCCACATGCTGCAGAACACCTAAGCCTGTGTGTGTCACGACTCCTGAGTCCATACCCTAGAGCCCGTGCTCTGCAAAAAGAGAGGCCACTGCAAAGAGAGCCGTGCACGCAACGAAGACCCAGTGCAGCCAAAAGAGACGACAGTAGAACAAAAAGGAAAACTGCTTTAAAAATAAATGAATGAACACACGACCATTTATAAGTGTACCATCATCACACTTCTCTCTTTTCTTACAGAAGTATTTCTATAATAGGTCAAGGAATACTTGTACCAATCAGGTGGCAAAGCAAAGACATATCAATGAGTTTAGAACAGAACATGTTCCTGCAGGTAAAGTGGCTATTTACTTCCTTTTCTTCTGAGTTCACATAGACAGGACCGCTTGATAAGTCTTGAAGGGAAATTATCTCCCACATGTCTTCAAAAGCCTTGAAGATTGAAGTGCTATATGCTGGCAACAAAGCCACGTGAATGGGGTGGCTGATGGCCCCAGGATAGAGAAACCTAAGCATTTTCCTGAAGTTGTTAAAGAAATATCACCGCCTGTCTCCACCAAGTTACCTTTTTCCCAGCTTCCAAAATCCAAACATGACGTCAGCTCCACAAGAGGTCTCTGACGTGCGTGGTAGGTTTCTCCTCGGTTCTCCACGCATCTCCCTGTGATCCTCAGGACCGAGTAGAATGTTCAACTTCCCTGTTCAACCTTGGTGAGCCCCTTCTTCCTCAAAACCTGGTCAGTCTTTCTGATCCGAGAGGCCAAACTGTGTTGATGACAAACTCTGTGAGCTGAGTTTAGCTGCTGAATGCTCAGGTGTGGTCTTAAACATGAAATAGGGTCATCTGTCATTAGACTGCCTTCATCAATCCCAAAGAAGGGTTGTGTTGTTTCAGTCAAACTTATATTGAAAAAAACTTTCATGACTCTAGTTTATTATGATTTAATAATTAACAAACCATTATTCATTCTTTACCTAAGGCATTTGATTTTCCTATTTATATGCAAAAATACTTTATTCACTTGAATCTCATTCTCTGTGTTTCTTGATACTTAATAACATGTCAAGATTTTAATTGTGGTTTGACATCATTATTTTGTATTCAAACATTATATGAAATGCCTTGTTTAAAACTCAGTAAATTTAAATTTAAAATTGCAATTGTCCTTATTTAGTTGCCACTTAATTAGATTTTTAAAATTGCAGTTTATAATTATGCATGCTAAAAATGACAAGTTTTTATAGTTTTCTGGTTGACCAGCAAAACAACTCTTCCTATACATTTCATCCTTTTTTCCCCCCTCACTAACTTATGAGAATTACTCAACTATTTGAAATTTATTTTTCAATATTTATTAAAATATAATTTTAGATTCCAGCCTTCCAGATGTCACAAACTCACTCCAAAAGTTTCAGAGAGATGAGAAGATAGCTGTATATCATTTATGGAGTGTTTCATACTACTCCTTCTTAAAACTGCAATTTATGGCAATTTGCAATTTGCTCATGAAATTTCAACATTCTTCTTTGGTACTCAAAGACTATATTTAGAAAAACATATAAAAGTTGAGTCTGTCTTATGTAAGAAACCAGTTTTTGTGACCACAGAAATATTTTCTAAGATATATTCCATGCATTCTACAGCCATGACATGATCTTTTCAAAAAAAGAAAAAGAGAAGCAGAGAAGGTCTACAAAGGTGCAGAGAGAGTGCTCAGTAAATCAGCAGGTTCACACGCATATTCATGAGACCCTTCTCTTGGCAGTAAGGAAACATCCTACCTTGTAATTCCTTTATGAATATATTTAGCCAGAAATTTCCTACCAAACTCTCTTTTTATGTAAATTTTTTACTACCTCAAAGAAATACTATTCCAAGAGATAAACACTGTCAACGTTTGGTTTTTAAGGTTCTCCTAGCTTTAATAGATGACATGTGTCTTTGAAAGCTCTACTTTCTCCAGAAAGTGGATTTCGTAGTCTGGAAGCTTCTGGATGAAGAGGTTCATCCTATCTGGCATTCTTTCTCCTTTTTGCCTGCACAGAAGCAGATGCTGCTTTGGAGCTGCTCCAGCCGCCAGGAGGAATGTCACCCGTACACTCATCTTGGCCTCTGGGTAGGTCGTCTCCTTGAAACGTGCTCCTCTGCCCTACGCAAGGCTCACGTCCAAGTCCCAGGCCAGCACATCCTCCCAAGGTCTGTGGCAATCTTCAGTTCTACTCAGGCCCTGGCTAGGAGTGCAGAACCGGGGATCCTTCACCCACCACCACCCCTACCCAGCCAGAGCTGACTTTGAGCTCTGCAAGAGAAAAAGCATCCCACTTTAAGAAGATAAAATGATCTGCTCTTTGGTTACCTTCCACAGGTCCCTAGACAGTTAAGCTGGAAACAAGCAGAACGGCTTCAAACGGAACAACTATAATTGAGAGGGTAACCCATAATCAATCCACTTATCTGGTGCAATAGGACCCATTATCACAGGCTTGAAGAAGAATTTCTCTCTCCTTTGGAGCTTATGTTCTATCCCAGGCTGCACAGACCTCGCGGTAACTGACCATTCTCTCACCTTGTCCTGCTGCTTGTCCAGCCACCTTGGAATCCCCTCTCCCTCAAATATAATCTTCAAGGAGACACAGTTTACTGGCTACTACCTACATTAAACACATTATTTTGTTTAGAGTTAACACATAATAAAAATTTGACTCCCTTATTCAATAAAATTTAATCTAAGAAAAATACACCAGAGTCTATTGAAAATCTTCCATTTTTAAGTAACCTAGTGAAAACTAGGTTAAAGGACATATATCAGATTAAATGAATGAAGTGTTTTGTCTGTTTGTTTTAGTTTTATTTATATATTTTACTTTACAATATTGTGTTGGCTTTGCCATACATTGACTTGAATCCGCCACGGGTGTACTTGTGTCCCCTATCCTGAACCACACACCCCCACCTCCCTCCTGATCCCATCCCTCTGGGTCATCCTAGGGCACCAGCCCCAAGTACCCTGTATCCTGCATCAAACCTGGACTGGCGATTCATTTCACATATGATAATTTACATGTTTCAATGCCATTCTCCCAAATCATCCCACCCTCGCCCTCTCCCACAGAGTCCAAAAGACTGTTATACATCTGTGTCTCTTTCACTGTCTTTCATACAGGGTCATCATTACCATCTTTCTAAATTCCATATATATGCATTTGTATACTGTATTGGTGTTTTTCTTTCTGTCTTACTTCACTCTGTATAATAGGCTCCAGTTTCATCCACCACATTAGAACTGATTCAAATGTATTCTTTTTAATGGCTGAGTAATACTCTATTGTGTATATGTACCACAGCTTTCTTATCCATTCAGATGAAAGGATATGAATGAAGTGTTTTTAAAAAAATATGTTCTAAGTGAGGCTTAATTTGGAAATGATCCCATCCCTCTGGGTCATCCTAGGGCACCAGCCCCAAGTACCCTGTATCCTGCATCAAACCTGGACTGGCGATTCATTTCACATATGATAATTTACATGTTTCAATGCCATTCTCCCAAATCATCCCACCCTCGCCCTCTCCCACAGAGTCCAAAAGACTGTTATACATCTGTGTCTCTTTCACTGTCTTTCATACAGGGTCATCATTACCATCTTTCTAAATTCCATATATATGCATTTGTATACTGTATTGGTGTTTTTCTTTCTGTCTTACTTCACTCTGTATAATAGGCTCCAGTTTCATCCACCACATTAGAACTGATTCAAATGTATTCTTTTTAATGGCTGAGTAATACTCTATTGTGTATATGTACCACAGCTTTCTTATCCATTCAGATGAAAGGATATGAATGAAGTGTTTTTAAAAAAATATGTTCTAAGTGAGGCTTAATTTGGAAGCTCAACAATGTTATGAAATACCAATTTCATTTCCTTCTCTCTTTTTAAAAATGTGTTCAATTTTTTTAAATTGAAGTATATTTAATTTACAATGTTTTGTTGGTTTCAGGTATACAGTAAAATAAGTTATACATATACATATCTCTATTTTTTAAGGTTTTTTTTCTCTTATAGGTTATTACACAATACTGAGTAGAGCTATACAGTAATATACAGTAGGTCCTTGTTGGTTACTTATTTCATATTTGGTAATGTGTATATGTTAATCCTAAACTGTTAATTTATCCCTCCCTTCCTTTTCCTTTTGGTAACTGTAAGTTTATCTTCTATGTCTGTGGGGTTACAGACATAGAAACTATAAGTTTGTTTCTGTTCTGTACAAAAGTTCTGTGTATAAGTTCATTTGTATCAATTTTTTTTTTAGATTCCACATATAAATGAAGTCATACAATATTTGTCTTTCTCTGTCCGGCTTGCTTCATTTAGTATGATAATCTCTAGGTCCATCCATGTTCCTACAAATATATTGAGCATCTTTCCACGTGCCTGTTGGGCATCTGTATATATCCCCTTTAGAGAAATGTCTGTGTACATCTTCTGCCCACTTTTTGATTGGGTTGTTTTTCTTATGTTGAGCTGTATGAGCCGTTTTTGTATTTTGGAAATTAATCCTTTGTCAGTGACATCATTTGCAAATATCTTCTCCCATTCTGTAGGTTGTCTTTTCATTTAGTTTATGGTTTCCTTTGCTGTGCAAAAGCTTTTGAATTTAATTAGGTCCCATTTTTTTAGCTTAGTTTTTATTTTCATTACTTTAGGAGGGGGATCAACAAAGATACCACTGCAATTTATATCAGAGTGTTCTTCCTGTGTTTTCCTTTATGAGTTTTATAGCAACCAGTCTTATAGTTGGTCTTTAATCCGTTTTGAGTTTATATTTTGTGTGTTAGAGATGGTTCTAATTTCATTGTTATAGTTTCCCCAGCGCAACTGATTGAAGAGATTGTCTTTTCTCCATTGTATATTCTTGCCTCCTTTGTCATAGTTAACTTGGCTATAAGTGTGTGGTTTTATTTCTGAGCTTGCTATCCTGTTCCTGATATACATGTCTGTTTTGTGCCAGTACCAGACTGATTTTACCACCATAGCTTTATAATATAGTCTTTAAGTCAAGAAACATGATTCCTTCAGCTCTGTTTTTCTTTCTCAAGATTTCATTGGCTATTTAGGGTCTTTTGTGTTTCCATAAAATTAATTTTTTTTGTTCTACTTCTGTGGAAAATGCCATTGGTAGTTTGATACGGATTACACTGAATCTCTAGATTGACTTGGGTAGTATAGTCTTTTTAACATTATTAATTCTTCCAATCCAAGAACATGGTATGTCTTCCCATCTGTTTATAGCATCTTCTGTTTTTTTCATCAGCATCTTACAGCAATTTTCAGAGCACATGTCTTTTGTCTCCATAGGCAAGTTTATTCCTAGGTATTTTATTCTTTTTCATGTGATGCTAAATGGGATTGTATTCTTAATTTCTCTTTCTGACCTTTGATTGTTAGTGTATAGAAATGCAAGGGATTTCTGTGTATTAATTTTGTATCCTGCAAGTTTACTAAGTTGACGAGCTCTAGTAATTTTCTGGTAGCATCTTTAGGATTTGCTATGTATGGCATCATGTTACCTGCAAACAATGATGGTTTTACTTCTTTTTCAATTCGAGTTTCTTTTATTTCTTTTCCTTCTTGTATTGCTGTGGCTAGGACATTCAAAATTTTGTTGAATAAAAAATGGTGAGAACTGACATCCTTATCATTATTTTTTTTTTGTCTTAAGTTGTATGTGTTCCATTATAAGATAATTTCATGGTAAGTGATTTGTGATTAAGTTTCAGAAACCACAAGCTTTATCATTATATTAAGTAGAAAGATTTAGTAAGAAACTCACCTCTCCTGATAATCATACAATAGTCTTAAGCTTTATTTTGATTTGATTCAACCAAGATGTTTCCCCATACCCCAAAGCTGAAATACTGAATGCCTTGGGTCACAATAACTAATTAGAGCTAGCAAGGGAAGGACTGGGCTGAGTGATTAGGGATCGATCTACCTCAGGCAATGCAGGCAATGCCATTTGAATCACATGGTCAGCTTCTTTCAGATGGGTGAAGGGCAGTAAGAGCTTCAGCGGCAACCACAGTTGTCAGCACACACACATATACACACACTTAAAATTCTTATTTCATGAAAAATGGAAACAAACCCAAGAGAATTGTATAAACATTTCACTGGATAAGCCGAGCCTCAGAATGTCTACCACATGGAGTTCCTCTCTACCCCAGGGAAGTCATTGCCCCACATTTAGAGTGTGCTGGAAGTATAACCTGTAATGAGTTGTTTTATACCAGGTAACATGCCCTATGCATGGGCCTCTTTCCCAAAAGCAGCAACTGCACAGGTATGAAAAACGAGGAGAGCCCGTCAAATGCTCCCCTTGTCTGTTCATATACAGGGTTTACTGTTGGAGCTGAGACTCAAGAGTGCATATGAGCTAGCGATGGAGCCCTGAGTTCTCGCGGGACGTCAAGGTCATGAGTGACGAGAAGCTCTGAGACAGAGAATGTGGAAGGTTAGAGAGGGACATCTGGGCTTAATGAGAGGAGATCAGAACGTACGAGAGAAAAGACACAAAAGTGCTGGAGAAGGGAACACAGCACGGGGCCACACTTTAAGGATCCCCGTGCTGGAAGGCTTTCCGTTCCCGTTTCTGTGAGAGCAGTTCCCCTTACTCTGAAATGCCTGCTGTTGCTGCCCTCCATGTGTTCCTTCATGGCCCCCACCCCCTACATGTGGTATTTCAAATGAGTTTCTGTTCCATGTAAATAATATCAGCAAACTTAAATATATATCATTATGAAAGGATTCTTTGTTTAACCTATTAATTCTCTTTGGGGGTCTTTGAAAAAAATTTGCATTCCTGTCACTTTAAAATTGATCTTAAAATTTACTTGAATGTCCACGAGTAATTGCTTAGAAAGAGATGGACCATAGTACGTATTTTTATAATGTATTCTTTTAGATTGCCTACCAGAATTGTGAAGAAGGAAAATGTACCACCTTCTTCCCCAAATATATTGGCCTTTGCTAATATGAACTAGAGAGCACAGCAAATCCCTGGGCTGAAGATACCTGTAGGCTGGGGATATGTGACTCCTACTTAAATACATGCTGATTGACTCCCTGGTTGAGTCAGAGAAAGTTGAAATGACTATTCCCAACATGTTAGACAGGGTTGCTGATATTCTTACTCACTTTTTACTGAATAAGTATGAGCTCTATTTCTCATTTACAAACTATTTAAAAAATTCCTTTACATGTAAATAACTATTGATACTTCCAAATAATCATTATTAAATTTAAGAATTAAATCCATTTTAAAAATCTTCATACTACTGTGATCTATGAAGCCACAATTACATTCGGAAAATGAACTGTAAAATTCTTTGAGACTTTTTTTTCTGAAAATAAAATGTAAACTTGGTAAGTTCATCTGTCTTGCCAAAAGAAAAGACCACTGATACACTGCTCTGGGTCAGTATGGAAATTTGCCTAGAAGCAGGGGTTCCATGCTACTAATTGACCTGCCAGTTTGAAATCTTTTCTTGGCAACTGTGACTTTCAGCAGAGTTGAAAATACTGTCCATCTTGAGCTCAGATGGCATATATAGTCTGAAGCAATATGGTGTTTAAAATAAAACCCCTAGGAAGAGAGGAAAAGTTATGAATTTTTAATGAAAGAAAAAGTAATCTATAACTGTTAGATTCAAACCATTCAATTTAAAATATCCTCTCCTATCTCTGGATTATTACTGCCAAGGAAATGATATTGGTTGCCTACATTTTTTAGAGAATAAAATTTCATTTTCTATGAGAATCACAAACACTTGATCGATTAGTATAAGTTAACTTGTAAGAATTTTGATGTAGAAAAAAAGTAGGCCAATATATTGCTTCAGGCTGACTCAGACACCATGGAAGTTTCAAAACTATATGTTGAAAGCCTTTTGGTTCTTCTGATGAGATGGGTGCTTGGGGTAGGGATGGCAATATTCATTCATTCATCCTTGCAGGTAAAACACCTTGATTTTCCTTAATGACTAACCTACACCAATCTTAGACCTCGTAGTTTTGATAGTATCAACACCATTCTTAATCTAGTAGTGGACGCGGGATTTGTAGGTGACTAATCAGAGAATCCATTCTTCAGGTAACAGTGACTGGGTCAGGGAAGAATATATGAGTTACTAAGAGCCAGGAACACACACTGTTAGAATCTTTTATAAAATTATTCAAGGGGAACATTTTCCTCCTACCATCCCTCCCTTTACCCTTCTCTCTTTCTTTCCTTCCTTCTCTTTCTTTCTTTATGCTATTGTTATTTTGTTTTGGGATTTTAACTGTAGAGACATAAGCCTAAACTGCTGTCATACATACCACTACCCAAAAAGGAGCTTCCTTGAAAACAGACATAAGACAGAGTAAGGCAAAGCCAAGATGTGAAAAAACTTTAGTGATGTCGTTCAAGCCTCTAGGTTCATCCATGCATAAAGTCAGTTCTACTTTTGAATGTTTATTTTATGTAAGCCAGTATGTTTTCTCTGTGCTTAATATAGCTTGAGTATGTATTTTTGAACTTGCAAATTTAAAAGCTCAGTTTACATCAGCTACAAACAGGGCATATGATATTCTGATGAAAACTAAAAATATATTAGATATTCTTATGACCATGCTTTCTAACCTTTAGCATCACGGACATTAGTATCTGACATCATATCCAGAAATAAAAATGAATTTATAATTTACCAAGCAGAACTGAGCCAACTGCCATAAATGTGCTCCACTGGATTAACACTATTTCTGGATGAACTGCTGAGAACCTATTTGGCCCTGGAGGCAGAATAGCAACAGCAATTAGGTATCTATGAAACTAATGCCAAGAAGCCCCAGTAGCTGCAAGATAACAGATAAACTCTCACCCTCCCATTCATTAGCTACTTAGTGAGTGCCAAGGCAGAAGGGAGAAAGATGATTGAGTAATTCTCCATCATTTTTAGTCTACCAATTACCACATGCACAAAAGCAAAGTAAATAATAGATCTGGTTTTTGTAAAATGCATCAGTACTTCAAGAGCCTCACCTTAAGTTGTGTGAAACATACATACTTTAGGCAAAAATAGCCTTTGAGTTACTCTGCCTTGAAACCAGCTATATTTGAGCGAGATCTGGAAAACCCATTCAAAGGCACTTGATTGAAAACACTTTCCACTCAGACGAACCATTAGCATTAATGAAAACCTATAAATCTTCAAATGCTTAACCACTGGTCTTGACAGGATATGCTTTGTGGAGTCTGTGATGGGAACTTAAATTTGGGAAAAAGCGTAGAAAGAAAATGTTAGTCATCAGGCACACAATTATAGGGCGGTGACTTAATGCTAGAGTATTTAGTGGGGAGGGGGAACAGTCAAGTGATATTTATTTGGTCAAATTCTGGAACAAAAAAAATGAGTCTGTTTAACGTGTTCCCACCCACACTGGACACTAAACTAAGCTACACTTACCGCAAGAACCTCAGGGGAAAATCTGTGATGGTGTTGATGCCAATGTCTGAACAACACCAGAGCCTAGTAGACTGAAGATCACTCATTTCTGTTTGTAAGAACAAGAAAAGTTCCTGCCGCCACTCATTAGCTGTGGATTAATTCTCTCCCAGTTCTGTTTGTACAATCACGTGATGCCCCACTGCCAGCATAGAAAGCTTTTGGAGTAAATTCTAGTAAAACAGGCAAAACATCTGTATAGATCTTTAATATCTATAGTCTTGAATTACAGAAAATAAAATCATATAAGAATTCATTTCGTTGTATTTCTAATCCAGGAGCAAAATGGGAGGGGAACTCTCAAACATTTGTGAGTAACAGAAAAATACACACCATTAGATCAAGAAAGGTCCCAGCTGACTGGAATGCTTGGCAGATATGATGCTTTCTTGGGATTGCTAAGATGTATTTGAACACATTATCAAACTCTCTGGAGAGAAGATAATTTTTTTTGAAATATCCTTGAGGTCTCACACTTTGTGCTATTTGCTGAGAGTTAGTAAGATTTGATGGCTGATACATTAAGATAGGATTAGGCCTCTAACATCTGAAATAGGATTATATCGTTAAGTATACTGTTTGACTTATATTGTCTTTTCCAATGTGTACAAAGCTAGTTAGTGAAGAGACCAACTGAATTCTAAATTAATTAATTGAAAAATTGTTAGCTATGTCCCCATTGTACGCAAGATATTATGGTAGATACTTTTAGGGCATGTAAAGATAACTGCAAGCTAGCATGGCTCTAAATTTATATTCCAGTTGGAAAACAAGACCTGGACACTACAAATATTAGCAATGATTGCTTCAGTGGTTGGAGACACTGCTAGCATTTGAAAGGAGGGACAGTGATATCAATGACTTCAATGCTGAGAAATTTCCACATCTCTACAGATTTTTGAGTGTACAAATGGAAATATAGTTTAAAGGTCTATTTATAATCATTTGAATCTGGGCTTCTTTTATAAATATACACCAAGATTTTTTGCATGAATTGGTTTATGTTAAAATTTCTATTTTTAATATGCAAATCAAGGAAGGGCTGTACTTTATTTCCTTAATTCTATCAGGAATGGTTCATCCTTTCAGAAATAGCATTCCCAAAGGAAAACTAGTATTTGAGCTGCCAAAACCACATATTTTCATCAGGCTATATTTGTGCCTTTTGCATCCACAGGAGAGAGATAGTATAGGGTATATACATTTGTATCCTTGTTTGAAAGTGTCAAGTAGCATAAAAATTCTACAATGATAGAAGAATACTCCAAATTTTGTTATATTAGCACTGCCCATAAATAAAATTTATGACTTTTATGTCAAAATTTTTATTTTCTGAGTGAAATAAAAAATACCAAAATTAAATGGAAAATTTTCAATAAAATTTGGCAAGACTGAGTGAAACTTCCTAATTTTCTCCCGATCAGCTTGTAATTTGTCTTGTGTTTATCCCCTATTCAGGTAAAATTATTTCTCATCTTTCATTTTTTCTAATATATCTTAACTAATTTTCTGTTTGTGAACATATATCCTAACATTTTTCTGTTAGTATCTAATAATATCTCTTCAGTTTGGTTTTCCTATAATTTATGTACAAAGGGTTCTGATTTTTGTTTCTCTAAAATCAAATCTTTGTTGACTATAAATATGTGAAAGAATCTGACTCCTTCATTAAACCATCTACTGTAATTGTGACTAAAAATTTTCATATTAAAATATACATAATTGCATTTGTTTTTTTATTTATCTTTTCAGATCAGTTCAGTCACTCAGTCGTGTGTGACTCTTTGCAACCCCATGAATTGCAGCATGCCAGGCCTCACTGTCCATTACCAACTCCCAGAAGTCACACAAACTCACGTCCATTGAGTCAGTGATGCCATCCAGCCATTTCATCCTCTGTCATCCCCTTTCCTCTTGCCCCCAATCCGTCCCAGAATCAGAGTCTTTTCCAATGAGTCAACACTTTGCATGAGGTGGCCAAAGTACTGGAGTCTCAGATTTAGCATCAGTCCTTCCAAAGAAATCCCAGGGTTGATCTCCTTCAGAATGGACCGGTTGGATCTCCTTGCAGTTCAAGAGACTCTCAAGAGTCTTCTCCAACACTACAGTTCAAAAGCATCAACTCTTTGGCACTCAGCTTTCTTCACAGTCCAACTCTCACATCCATACATGACCACTGGAAAAATCATAGCCTTGATTAGATGGATCTTCATTGGCAAAGTAATATGTCTGCCTTTAAATATGCTATCTAGGTTGGTCATAACTTTTCTTCCAAGGAGTAAGCGTCTTTTAATTTGATGGCTGCAGTCACCATCTGCGGTGATTTTGGAGACCAAAACAATAAAGTCTGACACTGTTTCCACTCTTTCCCCATCTATTTCCCATGAAGTAATGGGACCAGATGCCATGATCTTTGTTTTCTGAATGTTGAGCTTTAAACCAACCTTTTCACTTTCCTCTTTCACTTTCATCAAGAGGCTTTTTAGTTCCTCTTCAGTTTCTGCCATAAGGGCAGTGTCATCTGCATATCTGAGGTTATTGATATTCCTCCCGGAAACCTTGATTCCAGCTTGTGCTTCTTCCAGCCCAGCATTTCTCATGATATACTCTGAATATACATTAAATAAGCAGGGTGACAATATACAGTCTTGATGTACTCCTTTTCCTATTTGGAACCAGTCTGTTGTTCCATGTCCAGTTCTAACTGTTGCTTCCTGACCTGCATATAGGTTTCTCAAGGGGCCGGTCAGGTGGTCTGGTATTCCCATCTCTTTCAGAATTTTCCAAAGTTTATTGTGATCCACACAGTCAAAGGCTTTGGCATAGTCAATAAAGCAGAGATAGATGTTTTTCTGGAATTCTCTTGCTTTTTCTGTGATCCAGCAGCTGTTGGAAATTTGATCTCTGGTTCCTCTGCCTTTTCTAAAACCAGCTTGAACATCTAGAAGTTCACAGTTCATGTATTGCTGAGGCCTGGCTTGGAGAAGTTTGAGTATTACTTTACTAGCGTGTAAGATGAGTACAATTGTGCAGTAGTTTGAGCATTATTTAGTTTTGCCTTTCTTTGGGATTGGAATGAAAACTTTTCCAGTCCTGTGGCTACTGCTGTGTTTTCCAAATTTGCTGGCATACTGAGTGCAGCACTTTCACAGCATCATCTTTCCAGATTTGAAATAGCTCAACTGGAATTCCATCACCTCTTCTAGCTTTGTCCATAGTGATGCTTTCTAAGACCTACTTGATTCACATTCCAGGATTTCTAGCTCTAGGTGAGTGATCACACCATCATGATTATCGGGTCATGAAGATCTTTTTTGTACAGTCCTTCTGTGTATTCTTGCCACCTCTTCTTAATATCTTCTGTTTCTGTTAGGTCCATACCATTTTTGTCCTTTATTGACCCCATCTTTATATGAAATGTTCCCTTGGTATCTCTAATTTTCTTGAAGAGATCTCTAGTCTTTCCCATTCTGTTGTTTTCCTCTATTTCTTTGCATTGATCACTGAGGAAGGCTTTCTTCTCTCTTCTTGCTAGTCTTTGGAACTCTGCATTCAGATGCTTATATCTTTCCTTTTTTCCTTTGCTTTTCACTTCTCTTCTTTTCACAGCTATTTGTAAGGCCTTCTCAGACAGCCATTTTGCTTTTTTGCATTTCTTTTCCATGAGGATGGTCTCGATCCCTGTCTCCTGTACAGTGTCATGAACCTCAGTCCATAGTTCATCGGGCACTCTATCTATCAGATCTAGTCCGTTAAATTTATTTCTCACTTCCACTGTATAATCATAAGGGATTTGATTTAGGCCATACCTGAATGGTCTAGTGGTTTTCCTTACTTTTTTTAGTTTAAGTCTGAATTTGGCAATAAGGAGTTCATGATCTGAGCTACCGTCAGCTCCCGGTCTTGTTTTTGCTGACTGTATAGAGCTTCTCCATCTTTGGCTGCAAAGAATATAATCTGTCTGCTTTTGGTGTTGACCATCTGGTGGTGTCCATGTGTATAGTCTTCTCTTTATTGTAGCAAGATAAAGTTATATTTTATATTAAAATTTTGCAATTAGGTGCATGAACATATTGCTTTTTTTCGTGAATTCTGTATTGAGACAGTACAGAGATCATTATATAACACTTGTGAAACAGCACATTGGATTTGAAAGGACTGAGATCCACTAATTTAGAGTTTTAATGAAAGTTAAATGTGATGATATGTGTAAAGTGTCTATCAAAATAATTGATATGCTGTACATGTTCAATAAATATAAAATCTCATGAGATGAAAAGAGATGATCCTCCTGACTCTAGCCAGAAATATCTCAAATACCACACTGATGTAAATGCATTTCAAACAGAATTTTTAAAAAGGAAAGAAAGAAAAACAAATAGAATATGAATCATGATTAGGTTGGCACAAATAGAGGCAGAAGGTATACTCAATGGGGAAATGTTTGAGCAAAGGTGTAAAAATTCAAAACCAAAAGTTATAGCATTTTCAGGGAGAGGCTGAGTATTAGGGTTTTAGTCAGTGAATGTCTATATATGAAAAACTATGAAATATTAGGCCGACCATCAGAAGGAAACATCAAGATAAGAGAAAAGAGAGAAGGGTCTGAGGGTCAAAAGTTAGATGAAAATATGAACAAGCTGTTAAGAGGAAAATTTAATGTGAGGATGGTGGTGTGAGGGGATTGCAGAAGTTTCTTCCTTGAAAGAGAGTAGAACAAGGTAAGTTTTTCTACAAAGAGTTTGTGACTTAGCCATAGACAGAAGGCATTACAGAAAGGCATGAAAAGTTTAAAAACAGGGTCACGGGAGTTACAGAGAATCATGCTGTAAAGACCTCTAGAGCTGTTGCTCAGAAGATAGACCACCGATTCCAAGCAGTGTACAGGGGTAAAGGGATGAATTATGATGAGGGATTCCCTGATAGCTCAGTTGGTAAAGAATCTGCCTGCAATGCGGGAGACCCCAGTTTGATTCCTGGGTTGGGAAGATCCCCTGGAGAAGGGAAAGGCTACCCACTCCAGTATTCTGGCCTGGAGAATTCCATGGACTATGCAGTCCACGGGGTCACAAAGAGCTGGACACAACTGAGCAATTTTCACTTCACTTCACTTCTCAGTATGGTAAAATCTTGAATTCCTTAATCTCCTTTAGCAGTTTTTGACTGAAATGCCAGGTGAAAAAAGAAAGAAAAAAAAAAAGTGAGTTCAGTGACTGGACCAACAGGTTTTAATGAGAATACATTTGGAAGACGTTTGTCCAAGTTGGACCTTGTCAGTTCACAGGTGAAAGTGAAAGTGCTAGTCACTCAGTCGTGTCCAACTCTTTGCAATTCCATGAACTGTAGTCCACCAGGCTCCTCTGTCCATGCCATTCTCCCAGCAAGAATACTGAAGTGGGTAGCCAATCCCTCTGCAAGGGATTTTCCTGACCCAGGGGTTGAACCCAGGTCACCTGCATTTCAGGCAGATTCTTTACCATCTGAGCCACCAGGGAAGCCCCAGTGTGCAGGTGAATTATAGGCCAAAAGAAGCAAGGCCCTTCTATAACTCCATCTTCTTCAGGAAAAATAGGGACCAAGAGTTCTCTGAAAAGGGGAAGGAGGAAATCATATATTTTTCCATCTCCAAGAGTACACCTGACCAGTCCTCTCATTTAGTTAGAGGAACAGTAAAGATAAAAATCATCATGGCATCAATTCAAAGGACTATGTTGTGAGGATTAATTCTAAGGTCTAAAATGTCCTTTGAGCTCCTTAGAGATGTTATATATATATATAGAGAGAATGTGTGTATAAAAATATAATGCAGGAATATTATTGCTAATGAAGTTTGATTTAATTGTATGGCATCTATATGTTATCCGCCTATTAACTGGAACTAGAAAAAAACAACTGTGTATTACAATAATTAATACTTTAAATAACTGTAAACAATTTTATAGAACGTTGCCATTTCATATTTTTACAATACCAGTAATATCTTCTGGTAGTTTCTTTTTTAAAATAACTAGTCCAGGTTCAATACAT
>SJYC01140470.1:0-19825 GCA_006408675.1 Madoqua kirkii
GTGACTTATTGGAAAAGCCTCTGATGCTAGGAGGGATAGGGGGCAGGAGGAGGATGGGGCTACAGAGGATGAGATGGCTGGATGAACATGAGTTTGAGTAAACTCCGGAAGTTGGTGATGGACAGGGAGGCCTGCAATTCATGGGGTTACAAAGAGTCGGACATGACTGAGCGACTGAACTGAACTGAACTGACTAAAAGGAGATTCTAAAGGCAGGATGGTCTGCCCAAACTGAAATCTTAAGCTCATGTTCTGCTAGTTCAATAGTAATTGAGGAAATGATCACCTGTATCCAGAATTATGTTTACATACAAGCTGAACACCCCATTAAGTCAGGTAAAAAGAAACTGATATATATATACAATGGAGACCTTAACAGTTTACTGGATTTGTCTCTAATAAATTAAGGTAAGTTCATCTGCCTGGCATTCAAGACTGGACCCTAATTTGCACAGGTCTTCCCATGTATCTACTCTGCTGCTGCTGCTGCTAAGTCACTTCAGTCGTGTCCGACTCTGTGCGACCCCACAGATGGCAGCCCATTAAGCTCCTCTCCTAGGAGAGGATTCTGGAATCCCAGAATCCCTGGGACTGTCTAGGCTCCAATTAAATCTATCCACTGCTATTGCTTCATGCATTTATCTTATGCTAGTAAGTTTTGTTTGGGTTTTTCCTTTCAATCTAAGCTCTCCAATCTTTATTTTCAAAATCCTATTCATTTTTCAAGCTACATTTCAACATACAATGTTTCATAAAGATGGCTTTATATTTTTTCCCCTTTAATTTAAAAGCCAAAATATATATCCTCTCCTCCTTTAACTTCTATTCCATTAAGATGAGAAAAGGAACAGCAGAATAGATGGGGAAGATTCCTAGGAAAAGATCTGAAGTTAAATAATTTTTCTAAAAGACATTAACATTCAAGTCTTTGTATAATTTTTTTCCAAGTCACTTATTCTTTCAATGATTTGCTGACTGTTTATTTTGAGCCAAATCCTGTACTAGTACCTGTAAATGAAAAGATGGATTAGGACATAGTATGTATCCTCAAAAGTTTAACATCTAATGTTCAAGAGGAATTTGAACATTGCCAGATTTAAAAAGCAGAGAAAATGGTTAAAGAGAAGCTGGGCAGTAGCAGACCATGTGAAATTTCCATGTACCCACATATCTAATTTATTCAAATTCATACAGTCGATAACAGTGAGGATTCTTTGTCACATATCCATTACTGAAGATACACTCTAGACAGCCAGAATGAATAATAAACAAATAAGCACAACAAATGAAAAACATAAAACTTTATTTGTGGCCCTGGACATGTTTAAATTTCCTCCCCAGTTTCATTTGCTTCAGTTTTTCACATTTCATGGTTCACTTAACTCCTATGAGTCAGATGAAACATTTAAAAAATCTATTCTTATCTACTTATTTGCATATATGTTTATTCTATAAGCTTGGAATTCTCAGATTAAATTTCCGACCACAATATTGAAGTCCCATGATAGAGCATAAACATTTTCAACTATTTCCTCTATAATCCAACCTATAAAAATATTTTTTCTCCTTAGTATACAAAATGTTCAAGTGTACAAAAAGTAGACAGATGCATGCTTAGAAAATAATAAAAGTTAATAGGGGCTCAAAAATCATCTAGAAAGCTATAAGGCAGTAATTTCTCATTTTCCCAAAAGAGCAAAAATATGTAAAAGCTTATTATGGGATTACAGAAGGCTCAGCACTAGAGAACTGGCATACTGGCTTTATTTTCTGAACGAATACTGATTAACTGTGTGGCCCTTAATCAAACAATTAACCTCTCAGTGTTGTGCTAAGTCACTTCCGTCATGTCTGACTCTTCGCTTGACCATGAGCCATACCCTGCTAGACTCCTTTGTCCATGGGATTCTCCATTACTCATCTGTAATACAGAACTTAATCTTTTTTTCTGTCTTAAGTTTAATGGAATATTCTGTCATTTGAAAGGACAGTGTTTTGACAAATTTTTTAAAATTTGAAACACATTTTCAAGTATCAAAAACTGAGTAAAAATGATAAACTAACAGTATAATGTTGTAAATTAAAATATGCATATCTATGAAAGAAATCATCTTTCCTGTTTCAGCAACTTATTCCAAAAATTGTAGAATGTTAAAAATTAAATATAAAGTGAACCTCCTTTTGGTAAGACTGCAGAGAGAGTTTGTCAGCTTCCACACAATCTTAGTTTTCCATACCTGCTCTTTCCACCATGGCTAACAGAGTTGTGAGGGGACTGAGTTTCAGAGATCCTCTTATTATGGGCCTCCCCAACACCTGGAGATTAGAACAGAATGAAGATCCCTTCCTAAAAGAAAAAGGTGCTTATTAATGAATTAATTTTCATTATTTATAATTGCTGTACAGTCGAGTGATCAGGAAAGTGGAGATAGGGGCTTTGAAATGGTTCCAGTGCTTTCAAAGCCAATTTTGTTCAAAGACAAGATGTGTTGATAATGCGGCAGCCACGGCCCTTTAGGAACTTGAATTATAGGCCTGCTTGAAAGTACAATTTAGCCTGCTCAGTATCCCAAGTCAGGAAAAGGGTTTGCTTTAATTCTAGGACTTTCTTCAGAGCCCCTGGGTCAGAAAAGTTTGTTGCAGTAGAGTTGATTTCTACACTGCTCAGAAATAGTCTTAGCAGGAATATTAGCAGGGAAATAAGACACAGTAAGAAGACAAATAGCTAGATGGATAGGTGGATAAATAGATAAAGATAGATGATTGATGGATGATGGATGGTGGATGAATATATATTGATAGTTTTCATAGCCTCAATTAAAATGTAATAAGCATATTGATGTTTTTACAATATGATTTAGTTATTGAATGGTATGGTGGTAAATCATGATTTAAATCTTATCATAGCTATAACCTGTTATCATTATCACCTAACAGGATTACATTGTGATGGAGTTTGAATAAGTACAATTTGGCTAGTCAAAGACATCTCAAAGAACTTGTTAACATAGGTCAAATTTCTACAAATTATTACAAAGACAAATTTTACCCAACCCTCTTTTTGCTTGAGTTTTGGAATGCATATAAAAATCAAGTACATAGACAATGAGAAGAACGGTGGTAACCAGGGGCTGAGTGTGGCAGCGGAAGGAAGAGTTGCTGTTCAGGGCATATAAGATTTCAGTTACACAAGATGAACAATTTCTAGAAATCTGCTGTACAGCCTGAGACTGATTAACAGTCCTGTATTGTACACATAAAAATATGCTATGAAGTAGATCTTATCTTTGGTGTTCTTACCACGCTCAGACACACATGCAGAGAGAGAGTCAGATACTGGATAAGTGAACTAAACAAGCAGTTTACTGGATAAGTAAACTAACCTAAACTAAACTGAATAAGCAGACTAAACAAACAAAAGTAATAATAATTATTAGGGAATTTAGGGAAAGTGTGTACAAATGCAAGCCAAGCCCCATGCACTTCAGTATATACTCTGTTCCCATGTCTTTAAAAGGAAAACCCTCCAATGTGATGGTTCATATGTTCCAAAAAAGTTTGAATTAACTTCTACATTGTGTCACCAAGTCATACCTGAATGAAAATCCATTTACTCTGCCCTTACTATAAATACATTGTGGTGGAGAGAAGGACACTTCCATCCTTAAAAGATGACCACGGTGTAATCTCCAGGGCCTGTGACTGTGTTGTCTTTTGTGGCAAAGGGACTTTGCAGGTAAAATTAAACTGAGGATTTTGAGGTGGAAAAATTATCCTGGATTATCTGTACAGACCGACTATAATCCCAGGGGCCCATGTAGAGGAACAGAGACGAGTCAGAGTTAAAGGAGACGTGCCAACACTTCAGAGCAGAGGGAGAGAACCCTGAGGTTTGTGGTTGCTTCACTGCTGGCTTTGGAGAGAGAGAAAGGGGCCATGGAGGGCAGGCAGCCTCTAGGAACCTGGAAAAGGCAAGAAACTGATCCTCCTCTAGAGCCTTCAGAAGGAATGAAACTTTTCTGATCCCTTATTTTAGCCCTGTAAAATCCATTTTGGACTCCTGACCTCTAGAACCAGAAGGTAATTTTAAGTTATTAAATACAGAGCAGCAATAGACATTTTAAGAGCAGCGATAGACATTTCATACAGACAACTTCATAAGTCAACCCTTTGCAACTTAGGATGTTAAAGCGCTTTGATATAGAAAATAAGGAAATATCTAAGGAGCACTCAGTATTGCAGTGATTTGCTTGTCCGTGATTTAGTTGGACGCCAGAGCTAGTATCTATGTGACTGGCAAAATCTAGAAAGGAACTTCAGCTCTAGGTTTCTTTTGAATCAGAGTCACTTTCATACAAAATGAAATAAATCCAACACAAGAAAAGATGCATGTGAGGATATTTAAATTTCAATTTATTTCCTGCCAAGAATTAATGATATTTTAAAAATTCACAGTTATGCTCTAAAGAGTTTTGCCATGTGGTCTTGGTCAAAAAAGGACTTCTCAAGATGACATTCTGCTGCTTCTTGTATTCTTTCCATCTGTGTCTCACATAGCAAATGTGCTCCCTGCACAAGTCAAAACAAAACTTTTTTTCCCCTTTGACAGTACTGAAGTTCAGTTTTCACTCTAAAAATTAAGCTGTTCTTTCTGTCTCACATTTAGTGTAATTGATAACAGTCACTGGAAAATTTTAGAAGTCAGATGCACCCCGATAGTTTGGTTAACGCTTACAGCTGAAAAAGTTTTGCTTGCCTCTTCTGCAAATTGAGATAACAGTAGCAGTCAGATGCTTGAGGTTCATAAATAGCCGAACTATGTTCTAGGAAATGTTTAAGAAGTATAAAATAAAATAAACACAGAAGTTATAATGAAAAATCATTAACATTTGCCATCTAGAAGGAGATTATCGATAATTGTTAGGAAAAGAATGAAATCTATGCTCATTTAAAATAAGTACAAATTTACTCATCTGGAGCATATGCCATAATTCAAATCAAGTTAACAAAGCATGTGCCTTATAGGAATCTATAAGCCTTGGATTTTTTTTTAATTTATGATTTTTTTATTTTACAATACTGTATTGGTTTTGCCATACATTGACATGAATCTGCCATGGGGGTTAATGAGTTCCCAATCCTGAACACCCCTCCAACCACCCTCCCCATATCATCTTTCTGGGTCATCCCAGTGCACCAGCCCCAAGCATCCTGTATCCTGTAAGCCTTGGATTTTAAAGAACATGTAATTATAAACCACAAGGGAAGCCCAAGAATACTGGAGTGGGTAGCCTATCCCTTCTCCAGCAGCTCTTCCTGACCCAGGAATCGAACCGGGGTCTCCTGCATTGCAGGTGGATTTTTTACCAATCAAGCTATCAGGAAAGCCATAAACAATAAAGAGACCTTCAATAAATTTATCATCTTTATGTAATTAGATGTTTCTAGAACATTTCAAATATTAATAGGTCATTGAAAATGTCCTTTAAGAATTCATTCTCTAATAATATTCATGAGCTTTTGCTGCCTGTTAAAATGAAGTCAGATTGACCTAGAAAACATTAGGCCAATCCACTGAAAATCCTTGATAGTGATGACTCAAGCAGGTCATTACAGCATTACAAAAAGAGAAAACTAATAACACTTCTGTAAGTACTCCTTCCTGTGGCTTCAAAGAACTTCACAAATGTTGCCTAGTGTTTTCGAATGTGAAGAAACTACTGAAAGAGCAAACATTATTGAACATGAAGGAAGAGGTGAATAAGCTCTCAATAGAGATGATGAGTGTGATCGCAGCTTTAAGAAAGGTGACAGTCACTTTTGTAGATTCACGATCTGACATCATCCTGCTTCAACTTTTATCTCTGAAATGTATTCAACACTGTCTCTAGTAAATGAGCAAACAAACGGTCAGACAAATAAAAAATGTTCTCTTTGGCCCTTTGGAAAATCAGGAAGCCTGGTCATCACCCCTAAGCTTCAACCAGCTGCTTCTCTGTGTACCAGCTAAGAGCAAGGCTCTCATAATCAAGAGTGTAGCCTAAAGAAATGATGCTCATGGAAAGCAAAATAATAATAATAATAATCGCTAAAGCTGCGACACTATTGAGAATCTGTGCAACGTGGCACTTGTGGCCTTTTTCTTGGTCTCTCTTTTATGCCCGCTGCTTGCATGCATACTCAATCCTATCTAGTGACTGCAGGCGTCTGAGCTGACTTTATGTAGCTTCTAATAGATGTGGAACAAGCTAGTTTTATCATAACAGACAGAAGCTACAAAAGTATAAATGCAGACTCTTAAATTTCCATCTTTTTCTTTCTGCTCAGCCATCTTACTGCTGCTGTTTAGACTCTCTCTGCTGAGCCTGTCAGGAACCTCTTTCAGCCTCCTTCACTGCCTATCATCTGGACAGAAGAAAACCTTTCTGTTCTTTATTTTACATTATCCCTAATCTGGCATTCTCAACAATAGCTCTGGGATACCTCAATAGCACGTCTTTTTACACCGTGTTGTGTTATAGTATGTCTTTGTTGACTCTAAGCTTTGCAAGGGAAAAGTATACAACCCTTGACTCATTACTTAAGCTCAGTACTGAAACTGAGATAGTGTTTATGAAAAGCTGTTTGAAGCAGACTGAATGGAAGATTACCCAATAACATCTATTTCTCTATGGTCTTACAAAAACTACGTTATAATCCATGATACTGCTATTATTTCAAAATTACACTGCTTCTCCTTGAAATGGGAAGGTGGCTATTATCAGATTCTGAGATCAAGACCAAAACTTTCAATGGCAAGTCTGAGGCTTAAACTGCCATCCTTAAAATGGAGTCCTTTAGCAACATCCATCCACTTTAGAATGTTATGAGAAATGACTATTCCAAGTTTTAATTGTAATAGTGGGGGAAAAAAGACTAATTTTAGCAACAAAGAAATTTATTATAAACTCATTTATTGGAATGCATTTGGAGAGCTTCAGGGGCTTGGGGGAAGATCTTTAAGAAACTCACAGAGACTCAGGCAAAATAAACAAATGGGACCTAATTAAACTTAAAAGCTTCTGCACAACAAAGGAAACTATAAGCAAAGTGAAAAGACAGCCTTCAGAATGGGAGAAAACAATAGCGAATGAAGCAACTGACAAACAGCTAATCTCAGAATTATACAAGCAACTCCTGCAGCTCAATTCCAGAAAAATAAATGACCCTATCCAAAAATGGGCCAAAGAACTAAATAGACATTTCTCCAAATAAGACATACAGATGGCTAACAAACACATGAAAAGATGCTCAACGTCACTTGTTATCAGAGAAATGCAAATCAAAACCACAATGAAGTACAATTTCAAGCCTGCCAGAATGGCTGCAATCCAAAAGTCTACAAGAAATAAATGCTGGAGAGGATGTGGAGAAAAGGGAACCCTCTTACACTGTTGGGGAGAATGGAAACTAGTACAGCCACTATGGAGAACAGTGTGGAGATTCCTTAAAAAACTGGAAATAGAACTGTGTTATGACCCAGCAATCCCACTGCTGGGCATACACACTGAGGAAACCAGAATTGGAAGAGACACGTGTATCCCAATGTTCATCACAGCACTGTTTATAATAGCCAGGACATGGAAGCAACCTAGATGTCCATTAGCAGATGAATGGATAAGAAAGCTGGGGTACATATACACAATGGAGTATTACTCGGCCGTTAAAAAGAGTACATTTGAATCAGTTCTAATGAGGTGGATGAAACTGGAGCCTATTATACAGAGTGAAGTAAACCAGAAAGAAAAACACCAATATAGTATACTAATGCATATATATGGAATTTAGAAAGATGGTAACGATAACCTTGTATGCAAGACAGCAAAAGAGACATAGATGTATAGAATAGTCTTTTGGACTCTGTGGGAGAGGGAGAGGGTGGGATGATTTGGGAGAATGGCATTGAAACATGTATAATATCATATGTGAAAATAACCCCAAGTCCAGGTTTGATGCATGATAATGGATGCTTGGGGCTGGTGTACTGAAACGACCCAGAGGGATGGTATAGGGAGGGAGGAGGGAGGGGGGTTCAGGTTGAGGAACACGTGTGTATCTGTGGTGGATTCATGTTGATGTATGGCAAAACCAATACAATATTGTAAAGTAATTAGCCCCCAATCAAAATAAATAAATTTATATTTTAAAAAAGAGATGAGAACAAACAAAATCTTACTGCGATAAGAATTTTCTCAGGCTGCTGCTGCTAGTGGCATCAGCAGTGGATAACTGAAGCCAAACCTGAATATGTTTATCTCTAACATGGCCTCAGCAAGGCTGTTAGAAACTTGCTTGTTCTTTGAACCATTCCTTCAGAATGCAAAGTTTAAATATAGTTGTCTAATGGACTAGACTTGGTTAACATAACATAACATACCTTTAACTTTTAAGATCTCCTTTTAGGGAGATCAAAGTGAGAAAGAAAGGAATTAAGATGTGACATTATCGTGGGTCTCAGGAGAAACAGAGTCAATAAGATTTGTTTATATCTACAGTTGGCTCTTGAACAATGGCAGGGAAGGGTGCCACATGCCCACACAACTGAATATCCACACTAACTTTACATGCAGCCCTCTGTCTCCATGATGCTGCATCCTCAGATTCAGTCAGACACAGATTCAACAGCGCTATCATATTTACTATTGAAATTTTTATATTTACTTGTAAGTGGAGCTGCACGATTCAAACCTGGACTGTACAACAGCCAACTGCGTAAGAAGATAAATACATGAACTAGCTCAGGTGATTATGGAGGCTGAGAAGTCCCACAACACGCTGTCTGCAAGCTGTAAATACAAGAAAGTCAGTGGCATAATTCCAGGTTAGCTCTGAAGGCCAGAGAACCACAGAAGCTGATGGTGTAAATTCTAGCTCAAGGGCAGGAGAAAATTGATGCCCCAGCTCAAGCAGGCAGGCAGGAAGCAAAAGGGCTGGATTCCCTCTTTCTCATACTTTTGTTCTACTCAGACCCACAACAAATTACATAATGCTCATTCACACTGGGGCAATCTACTTTATGAAGCCCTCTGTTGTCATTGTTCAGTCACAAAGTCACGTCCAACTCTTTGCAACCACATGGATTATGGCACGCCAGGCCTCTCCATCCCTCACCATTTCCTGGAGTTCACCCAAGTTCATGTTCATTGAATCGATCATGCTTTCTGACCATCTCATCCACTGACCTCTTCCCCTCCTGGCTTCAGTCTTTCCCAGCATCAGGGTCTTTTCCAGTGAGTTGGCTTGTCACATCAGATGGCCAAAATATTGGAGCTTCAGCAACCGATTAAATGCTAATTTCTTCTAGAAACATCCTCACAGGCATACCCAGAAATAATGTTTAACCTGGGCAGTCCTGGCCCAATAAAGTGGCATATAAAATGATTAACTCTTGCAATGTGAAACCACAAAGATGTCAATGGTTTCACATAGTGAGGTTCCCCTAAATCTTGACCCATATGATTTCTGACTCTTACTAAAGTGTATCTCTATTCTTGGGGCTTTAATATTTTAGGTTTTGCCACATCCAAATTACAAAATATATACAGTAGGAGCAGTAGTGTGGATAATTTATAGTTTAATTTCAGATATTTTTATTACTTTTCCACATTAAGATACCTCATAATATTTAGGAGTTTCACTTAGAAATTTTTTTAATCTTCAGTTCAGTTTAGTCACTCAGTTGTATCCGACTCTTTGTGACCCCATGAATCGCAGCATGCCAGGCCTCCCTGTCTATCACCAACTCCCGGAGTTCACTCTTAGGGATGGCAAAACTCTCTGAATCCAACGTGTCTACAGGAAGTTTTCAACACATACATATGTGAATTTTAAAAAATGTTTACAAGTTACAAAGCTAATTTATAAAAACCTGCTTAGCTCATTATGGAAAACAAAGCTGTTTTAAGAGTAATAATTAAGCTTAACTACTTAACAACAACTAAACTTTAATGACACTTTAAGGATGTTTGTTGGAAAAAGCTTATTCAATTAGAGAAACATTTTCAAGGATTTTGTGGAGAAAAGATTTCCCATATTCAGCAAGAAGAAGCTGAGTACAAGAAGTAACATCAAGCCACAGGAGACCAAGGTATATACGTGTGTGAGATTATAGTATTTGAAATGTAATTGATTTGATCCAAGAAGTAAAATGCAGTAAGAGAAAGCAGAGAAAACTGACATGTCAGTGTACAGTAAGCAGGAAAAGCTGCTTCTTTAACCTATAAGTCTCACAATAGGCCCAGAACTATTACTGGGAAAGGATATATATGCAAGGGTGAGAAATAGTCCTTCATACACAAGTACAGGATAATTATAACCTGGAAGACTTTCTTTCATGTATATAATGGCCTTAGCATTATTTTCCATACACAGTTATTGCTCATTAAGTTTCTTTCAAAATAAGTAGATGAGAGGGGACTTCCCTGGTGATGCAGTAGATGAGACTCTCCACTTCCAAATCAGGGGATCTGGGTTTGATCTCTGGGCTCCCACAGGCCACATGTCACAACTAAAGATCCCACATGCCACAATGAAGACCCAGTGGCTGCTTAATAAATAAATAATTTTTAAATAGATAAGAAAAATAACTGACAAGTTAATTAAGACTTTTATAGCATCCTAAAATATTATCAAATGCCCTCATGTAACAAATTAAAGCCACTTGCTTATTTTTTATTTTTGGTCTCTCTCATCTCAAATAGGTTGAAAATCAAACATTTCACTATGGGTCTTAGTATTCTGGAAAAAACAAAGTGTAAGATAACCATCTAAAGTTTCATATTCAAAATCTTATCCATATGAATATAAATCTAGGATTCTCCTGATTTTGTTTCATGCTAGGAAAAGATTTTGCCTTACCTTGCAAAGTCCAGATAATGGTATTAAAAATATATATTAGTCATATAGATTACCTTTAAGGGGAATTAATGAATAATTTGTAAACACACTACTCTGAGAAAACTCAGCTTATACCACAACATAGATGTTAGATATCAGCCTTTTCTCAGTATCTTCAGATGGGTATCTTTGCATTGAACCATGGATGGCCACTTTCTAATAGAATATTAGCAGGGAAACATTATTCACCAACTTAGTCATATTTATCCTAATCTATTCACATATAAATATGTGTATGGAATTCATAGAATCAAAATACACCAACAGTGAAAATGTTAGTCACTCAGTTGTGTCCAACTCTTTGTGACCCCATGGACTGTAGCCCACCAGGTTCCTCTGTTCATGGGATTCTCCAGGCAAGAATGCTGGAATGAGTTGTCATTTCCTTCTCCAGGGCATCTTCCCATCTCAGGGATTGAACCCTGGTCTCGTGCATTGAGGGCAGACTCTTTACCGTCTGAGTCACAAAGAAAGATCTGAAATATACTAAACCATAATAAAAAGCTCAACACTCTGCATGTCTTGTTTTATAAAGAAATAATACAAATAGTTCCTCTTTAAATACACTGTGACTGTAAGAGGTGTTTCAGTAGCAACTGTATATATATAACGTTTATTTCTCAAAAAATTATCTGAAAATAATAAGCTTTCCTGGCTTGCTAAAAGAAATTATGTTTATCCTTTTCTTCTTCTTTTTCTTCAAGTTCATAATTATCTTCCACAAAAATACTTAGAGGTATCTAGAGATTTCTAGCGATCCACATATATGATTGTGACCTATATTTTGATTTAATTTCTTAATTAATTTTTGAGGCATGAGTATATATTGCCATTTTACCCTGTTTCTGCAAGTCTGTGTATCTATGTCAGAGGGACCGTCCCAGATTGTAAATGCATGAAGAAGAAGAATTAGCGATTTTATATATATACATATATCCTTAAGGGCTTCCCAGGTGGCTCGAGTGGTAAAGAACCTATTTACCAATACAGGAAACTTAAGAGACACGAGTTGGGTCCCTGGGTCAGGAAGGTCCCCTGGAGGAGGACATGGCCACCCATTCCAGTATTTTTGCCTGGAGAATCCCCATTATCAGAGGAGCCTGGTGGGTTATAGTCCACAGTTTCACAAAGAGTCAGGCATGACTGAAGCAATTTAGCACACATGGTGCATATGTTCTTAATTCATCACTCTGGGTATATAACTTTCTTACATATTCAGTCCTTCTATTATATTTATATAGATACCTTATCCATTACCTAAATCAATCTAATTAATTAGTAAAGTGTCTTATTTGTTGATCATCAGCACACATCTCCACAGATTCAGGCAAAACTTAACTTTCTCTTGGGTTATCTCTTAGTCTATACAGATTCAGGGCCAGGACCCAGGCATCTCTTAAATATTGCTTAGGTTCCTCCTCCAGGCTTTCCAATTATTTCCGGCCCTTTTGTCCTCCTCGCTATTATCCCTTAGCCCACATCCTGATGTGATCCTTAGAACAGCATGGGAAGTGAAAACCATAAAGATCATCTTGTAGAAACCTCTCAAAATATTTTCTTGCTCATATGAACAGATTTTCATTTGATTATTCTAAACAACAAAACATTTTTCAACCAAAGGCGGGTAGAGAAAATGGGTAAGGGGGATAGAAAATGTTGTCTGACTTATCAAATAAACCTCTTCATAGATCACAGCCTTCTCCTGGCAAAAGGGTTTGCATAACTCGATGAAGCTATGGACCATGGACAGGTCCTGGTGAAGAGCTCTGACAAAATGTGGTCCACTGGCGAAAGAAATGGCAAACTACTCCACTATTATTGCTTGGAGAACCCCACAGAGAGTATGAAAAGGCAGAACACTGTAATACTGGAAGATGAGCACCCCCTCACCCCCAAGTCGGAAGGTGTCTAATACACTACGGGGAAGAGTAAAGAACAATTATGAATAGCTCCAGAAAGAATGAAGCGGCTGGGCCAAAATGGAAATGACAGTTGCAGGTGTGTCTGGTGGCAAAAGTAGTCCAGTGCTGTAAAGAACAATATTGCATAGGAAGCTGAAATGTCAGGTCCACGAATCAAGGTAAATTGGACATGGTCAAGCGGGAGATAGCAAGAGTGAATATTGACATCCTAGAATTCAGTGAACCAAAATGGACAGGAATGGGCAAATATATTAATATCTACTATTATGGGCAAGATTCTCTTAGAAGAAATGGAGTAGCCTTCATTGTCTATGAATGAGTATGAAGTGAAGTACTTGGATGCAATCTCAAAAATGGCAGAATGATCACAGTTTGCTTCCAAGGCAAATCATTCAATATCACAGTGATCCAAGTCTATGCCCCAACCATTGTTGCCAAAGAAGCTGAAGTGACTGCTTCCATGAAGACCTAAAACATCTTCTAGAACTAATACCAATAAAAAAGATGTCCTTTTCCTCATAGCAGATTGGAATGCAAAACTAGGAAGTCAAGAGATTACAGGAGTAACAGGAAAGATTGTCCTTGGAGTACAAAACGGATCAGGGCGAAGGCTGATAGAGTTTTGTCAAGAAAACACGCTGGCCATAGAAAACAACCTTTTCCAACAACCCAAGAGATGATTCTACACATGGACGTCACCAGATGATCAAAACTGAAAACAGATTATGTTTTTGCAGCCAAAGTTGGAAAAATTCTACAGTCAGCAAAAACAAGACCTAGAGGTAACTGTGCCTCAGATTATGAACTCCTCATTGTAAATTTGAGGCTTAACTTGAAGAAAGTAGGGAAAAGGCCATTGAGGTAAGATCCAAATCTAATCTCTTATTATTATACAGTGGAGGTGATGATAGATTCAGGGATTAGATTAGATAGACAGAGTGCCGGAAGAACTATGGATAAAAGTTTGGAACATTGTACAAGAGGCAGGGATCAAAGCAACCCAAACAAAAATTCAAGAAGGCAAAGTGGTTATCTGAGGAGGCTTTACAAATAACTGAGAAAAGATGAAAAGCAAAAGGCAAGCGAGAAAGGGGAAGATATAGCCATCTGAATGAAGAGTTTCAGAGGATAGCCAGGGGAGAGAAGACAGCCTTATTAAATGAAGAATGCAAAAAAAAAAAAAAAAGGGAAACTAATAGAAAGGGAAAGACTAGAGATTTCTTCAAGAAAATTTGAGCTATCAAGGAAACATTACACCAAGGATGGTCACAATAAAAGACCTAACAGAAACAGAAGAGATTAAGAAGAGGTGGCAAGAATAAACAGAAGGACCATACAAAAAAGATCTTAATGACCCAGATAACCACCATGGTGTGGTTACTCACCTAGAGCCAGACATTCTGAAGTGTGATGTCAAGTGGGCCTTAGGAAGCATCGCTATGAACAAAGCTAGTGGAGGTGATGGAATTCCAGTTGAGCTTCACTCAATATATCAGCAAATTTTGAAAACGCAGCAGTGGCCACAGAACTGGAAAAGTTGTTTTTATTCCAATTCCAAGGAAAGGCAATGCCAAAGAGTGTCCAAACCACCATAAAATTGTATGCATTTCATGCTAGCAAAGTAATGCTCAAAATCCTTCAAGCTAGGAATGAGTAATATATAAACTGAGAAATTCCAGATGCACAAGTATGGTTTCAAAGAGGCAGAGGGACCAGAAATCAAATTGCCAATATCTGTTGGTTTATAGAAAAAAGCAAGGGAATTCCAGAAAAACATCTACTTCTTTTTCATTGACTACATTAAGGCCTTTGACTGTATAGATCACAACAAACTGGAAAATTCTTAAAGAAATAGGAACACCAGACCACCTGACCTGCCTCCTGAGAAATCTGTATGTGGGTCAAGAAGCAACAGTTAAAACTGAACATGGAACAACAGACTGGTTCAAAACTGGAAAAAGAATACAATAAGTCTGCATATTGTCACCCTGCTTATTTAATTTCTATGCAGAGTCAGTTCAGTTCAGCTCAGTTCAGTCGCTCAGTCGTGTCCGACTCTTTGTGACCCCATGAATCACAGCACGCCAGGCCTCACTGTTCATTACCATCTCTCAGAGTTCACTCAGACTCATGTCCATCGAGTCCATGATGCCATCCAGCCATCTCATCCTTGGTCGTCCCCTTCTCCTCCTGTCCCCAGTCCCTCCCAGCATCAGAGTCTTTTCCAATGAGTCAGCTCTTCACATGAGGTGGCCAAAGTACTAGAGTTTCAGCTTCAGTATCATTCCTTCCAAAGAAATCCCAGGGTTGATCTCTTTCAGAATGGACTAGTTGGACCTCCTTGCAGTTCAAGGGACTCTCAAGAGTCTTCTCCAACACCACACTTCAAAAGCATCAATTCTTCGGCACTCAGCCTTCTTCACAGTCCAACTCTCACATCCATACATGACCACAGGAAAAACCATAGCCTTGACTAGACTGACCTAGACAAATGCAGAGTACTTCATACAAAATGCTGGGTTGGAGGAATCAAAAGTTGGAATCAAGACTGTCGGGAGGAATATCGACAACCTCAGGTATGCAGATGATACCATCCTTATGGCAGAAAGTAAAGAGGAACTAAAGAGCCTCTTGATGAGAGTGAAAAAGGAAAATGAAAAATCTGGCTTGAAACTCAACATTTAAAAAACTAAGATAATGGCATCCACTCCCATCATTTTATTGCAAAGAGATGGGGAAAAAGTGGAAGCAGTGACAGATTTTATTTTCTTGAGCTCCAGCGTCTCTGTGGACAGTGACTGCAGCCATGAAGTTAAAAGATACTTGCTCCTTGGAAAGAAAGCTATTACAAACCTAAATATGTATTAAAAAGCACAGACATCACTTGCCGACAAAATTTCATATAGTCAAAATTATGGTTTTTCCAGTAGTCATATATGGATGGATGTAAGAGCCACATCCATCCATTTTTATTGCAAAAATAGAAAGAACTTGGTAACTGAGTGAGTATGATAGGAAAGTCACTGATGGGGAAGAAAACTGGAACACTAAGAGGCGTCAGCATTACAGAGTCACATTTTTGGAAATATTGTACATTAAATCTAAGCCTTTCAAAGTGTAGTCCTGAAGACATTTTAGAGTTCCTTGGACAGCAAGGAGATCAAACCAGTCAATCTTAAAGGAAATCAACCCTGTATATTTACTAGAAAGAATGATGCTGAAGCCCTAATACTTTGGCCATCTGATGCGAAGAGCTGACTCATTGGAAAAGACCCTGATGGTGGGAAAGATTGAAGGCAAAAGGAGATGGGAGTGGTAGAGGATGAGATGGTTAGATGGCACCTCAATAGACGAATTTGAGCCAATGCTGGGGGATAGTGAGACAGAAAAGCCTGGCGTGCTGCAGTCCACGGGGTTGCAAAGAGCTGAACAAGACTGAGTAGCTGAACAACAACACTCAATGAAATGAAAAAATTTTACATGGAATTCTTACATGTAGCATGTTTAGACCAGTCAATTTTTATAAACCAAAATTCTCCATGATCCGCAGCAGCGTTGCAAGTCCTATCATCTTGAATAAAGTATATTGCTTGAAAAGTAGAACTTTACTTACAAAAGTTTCCTCTTAGACTTCAAACAGCTCTTTTACACTGCACACACATTCAGCCAGGTAAGATGCAAAAATCAGGCCTACTCATTTCAAAGAAGGAAAAAAAAAAGCTGCACTATTATCATCAATGCTGAACTGTGAACTCCTAAAAAGCAAGTTTTGTATTTTTTCCACCTAATGCAGCGTCAAATTGCTGCCAGAGATATCCTGATCTCAGGATTTTTACTGCCAGTGATGATGTATGAAGTGGAAAGAACATAGCTTGATTTTCTAATAAGTAGTTAGGCTTGCACTACTGACTACATTATTGAAAAAATAAAAAGAACTTGGTAACTGAGTGAGTATGATAGGAAAGTCACTGATGGGGAAGAAAACTGGAACACTAAGAGGCGTCAGCATTACAGAGTCACATTTTTGGTAATATTGTACATTAAATCTAAGAAAGCAGGTTACATTGAAATTTTTTTAGTAAGTTACTCTTACCATACATTTGAATAAAATGTAGTGTTTTCCTTAAAATGCTTCCAATGGAAAGTAGTTAATATTTTTAAACAAGAAACAAGTTATCAAAAAGTATAAATCTCCACTGTCAATTTTCTTGCTGTAAAACACAATTAGGCTCCAATTACAATAATGCTTTAGAGCTAAGGAATGATATATCATATGGGCTTGGGAAGTACAGATATGAGAAAATACATGTTATCTTAAAACTAAGCTGCTGTTTAGACTAACTGACACATCCTTGAGTTTCAGGTCACTTCAGTTCAGTCACTCAGTCGTGTCTGACTCTTTCTGACCCCGGGGACTGCAGAATGACAGGCCTCCCTATCCATCACCAGCTCCAACAGCTTGCTCACACTCATGTCCATTGAGTCAGTGAGGATGAGATGCCATCCAGTCATCTCATCCTCTCTCGTCCCCTTCTCCTCCCGCCTTCATCTTTCTCAGCATCAGGGACTTTTCCAATGAGTTGGTTTTTTAAAACAAGTGGCGAAGTACTGGAGTTTCTCCTTCAGCATCAATCCTTCCAATGAATATTCAGAACTGATTTCCTTTAGGATTAGCTGGTTGGATTTCTTTGCAGTCCAAGGGACTCTCAAGAGTCTTCTCCAACACCACAGTTCAAAAGCATCTACTGTATAGCACAGGGAATTGTATGCAATAACTTGTGATAAACCATAATGAAAAAGAATATGAAAAACAATGTATATATATGTATAACTGAGTCACTTTGCTATACACTAGAAATTAACACAATATTGTCAATCAACTATCCTTCAATAAAATAAATTTTTAAAAATTAAAAAAAAAGCACATAAATTCTTTGGCACTCAGCTTTCTTTATAATCCAACTCACACATCCATATATGCTGCTGCTAAGTCACATTAGTCATGTCCAACTCTGTGCGACCCCATAGACGGCAGCCCACCAGGCTCCCCTGTCCCTGGGATTCTCCAGGCAAGAACACTGGAGTGGGTTGCCATTTCCTTCTCCAGTATGACTGCTGGAAAAACCATTGCTTTGACTAGATGAAACTTTGTTGCAAAGTAATGTCTCTGCTTTTTAATATGTTATTAAATTTCTTTATAGCTTTTCTTCTAAGGAGCAAGCATCTTTTAATATCATGGCTGCAGACAGCATCTGCAGTGATTTTGGAGCCCCCAAAATTAAGTCTCTCAGTGTTTCTATTGTTTCCCTATCTATTTGCCATGAAGCAATTGGACCAGATGCCATGATCTTAGTTTCCTGAATGTTGAGTTTCAAAACAACTTTTTCACTCTCTTCTTTCACTTTCAACAAGAGGTTCTTCTTCACTTTCTGCCATAAAGTTGTGCCATCTACATATCTGAGATTATTGTTATTTCTCCTCTCAATCTTGATTCCAGCTTGTGCTTCATCCATCCTGGCATTTCTTAGGATGCACTCTGCATATAAGTTAAATATGTAGGGTGACAATATTCAGCCTTGACATACTCCTTTCCTGATTTGGAACTGGTCTGCTGTTCCATGTCCATTTTTAACTGTTGCTTCTTGACCTGCATACAGATTTCTCAGGAGGCAGGAAATGTGATCTGTATTCCCGTCTCTTTCAGAGTTTTCCAGTTTATTGTGATCTACACAGTCAAAGGCTTTGGTATAGTCAATAAAAGAGAAGCAGATGTTTTTCTGGAACTCTCTTGCTTTTGATGATCCAAAGGATGTTGGCAATTTGATCTCTGGTTCCTCTGCCTTTTCTAAATCCAGCTTGAATATCTAGAAGTTCTCAGTTCATGTACTGTTGAAGTCTGGCTTGGAGAATTTTGAACATTACTTTGCTAGCATGTGAGATGAGTTCAGTTGTGTGGTAGTGTGAACATTCTTTGAAATTGCCTTTCTTTGGGATTGAAATGAAAACGGACCTTTTCCAGTCCTGTGGCCACTGCTGAGTTTTCCAAATTTGCTGGCATAATGAGTGCAGCACTTTCACAGCCTCCTCTTTTAGGGTTTGAAATAGCTTAACTGAAATCCCATCACCTCCACTAGCTTTGTTTGTAGTGATGCTTTCCAAGGCCCAGTTGACTACATAGTCCAGAATGTCCTGGATCACTCTAGGTGAGTGATCACACCATCATGGTAATGCAGTTCATTGAGATCATTTTTTGTATAATTCTTCTGTCTTCTTCCACCTCTTCTTGATATCTTCTGCTTGTGTTAGGTCCCTATAATTTCAGTGCTTTGTTGTGCCCATCTTTGTATGAAATGTTCCTTTGGTATCACTGTTTCTCTTGAAGAGATCTCAGTTCTTTCCCATTCTGTTGGTTTCCTCTATCTCTTTGCACCGATCACTGAGACAGGCTTTCTTATCGCTCTGTGCTATTCTTTGGAACTCTGCATTCAAATGGCTCTTTCCTTTCCTCCTTTGTCTTTTGCTTCTCTTCTTCTCTCAGCTTGTAAGGCCTCTTCAGACAGCCATTTTGCCTTTTTGCATTTCTTTTTCTTGGTGATGGTCTTGTTCACCACCTCCTGTACAATGTCATGAACTTCCATCTAGTTCTTCAGGTACTCTGCCTATCAGGTCTACTCCCCTGAATCTATTTCTCACTTCCACTGTATAATTGTCATTGGATTTGATTTAGGTCATACCTGAATGGACTAGTGGTTTCCCCTACTTTCTTCAATTTAAGTCTGAATTTGGCAATAAGGAGTTCATGATCTGAGCTACAGTCAGCTCCCTGTCTTGCTTTTGCTGACTGTATAGAGCTTCTCCATCTTCAGCTGCAAAGAACATAATCAATCTGATTTTGGTGTTGCCCATCTGGTGATGTCCGTATGTAGAGTTGTCTATTTTGTTGTTGGAAGAGGGTGTTTTCTATGATC
>SJYC01140474.1:0-11554 GCA_006408675.1 Madoqua kirkii
TCTAGGCCTCCAGTAAGGAATGTGGCTTGTTAAAGGTCCCCTCCTGATATCCATCCTACAAAATATCATCTCTCACTGTTCCTGAATTTTCTTGAAGTAACTCAAAATTTTGGACAGTGTTTTTTGTTGTTGTTGTTGTTGTTTTTTAAGGTAAAGCACTAGTGACAAACTACTAAATATGTCGGTTTAGTCCAGGGTGGTTTCTTTTTACACCGTATTTGTTAATGTCTGCAAAAGATAGGCATTTTTCATACAGCCTATATATTTTAAACTTTATGTCCTTTTATTTTTTTTAAATTTTTTTAGCTTGACATCAACATGATTCTTTATTATTATTTTATGTAATTTTAATTTTTATTTATTTTTTAATTTTATTTTTACTTTATTCTACTTTACAATACTGTATTGGTTCTCTCATGAAATATCTAGTTCTTCCCCACTATTATTAACTGAGGTAACTCAAAAATCTGAAGGACTGCATTTCAGTAGTGATCTCTACTTTTTTGATAGTTGAAACCTGTCTTTAAGCCCAACATTTGTAATCTATAGAAAAAAATAACATCTTAGGTCCCATTACCCACTTTTTTAAGGCCACATCCCATCAGAAGAGAAATTAATCAGAACTGATACCAGAGAGTCTACTGTCCTCACTATGAGGATGGTGAGACAACAACTGTAATGTTGAGTCTGATTCCGACAATAACCCTGGCAGGTTTTCATGTTGCTGCAGCTCATATACATATGTATCCACTCTGCAAGGGAGAGTACTAAGCGCAAAAAAAGCATGCTGCTAGGGTTCACAGACGAAAGAAAAAATAAACAGCAACCAAACTCTAGGTCTCCCATAAGGAATGTGGCTTGTTTAAGGTCCCTTCTTGATATCCATCCTACAAAATATCCCTGTGGAGTCAAATTCAACATTATAGCTGTTGTCTCACTATGACAGTCTACTGTCTACTGTATAGTTTCAAACATCTCACAACTTCAAGCCATTTTCCATCCAAAAAGCTATTTTTAATAATATTCCCATCACTTCCACAACGTTTTAATTTCTTCAAGATGACTGACCCATTGACCTCTTCACTTTCTCACAGTCCATCAGTGCTGTGGTTTTCATCTCTCTTAGTGTCCAGCCCAGAGCCCATTGTCAATCATTTTAATCCTCACTTGCAAATACTCCCAGTTGCCTTGTCTTCCATTTTTGTCTGTTGCATGCACTTGGCAAAACCTAAATCTAGTTATACCCAACTGTAACAAAACAGCATAATGCCTAGATAATGGTCATTCCCCATTGTCTTTTAAACAGAAGTCTATTTATTAACACTGTTATTATTATTATCACTATTCATGAGCAAGTAATTTAGGAAAGGCTGACTCAGCCCCCAGATGTAGGTTCTGATTAGACTAAGCCACCGTGTTTCACCATTCCTCTTGCTAGGCAGTGGCTGAAGCTTGAAAATAGGACAGAATTTTGTCCAATGAAAGAAAGTTTTCTAACTGTTTTCCAGAAACAATTCCTTTACTCTTTAAAAGAAATAGTGGTGCTGTGGTCCGTCTTTTTTTTTTTGCCTAGATTGTCTGCATATGGCTCCTAGAACTGTGGCAAGCATTTTCCAACCATGAGGGAAGCTAGTCATAGAAAATGCCAACATTTTGAGACTGGATAGAGGAAGTGGAATGAACTTTTGTTATCATAAACCACTGATTTAATCAACCTTGAGACAATGCAATGTTGGGACTTTTTACTAAGAAAATCTTAGTAAATCTAGTAAATCTAGAAAATCTAGTAAAATTCTTTTACTAAGAATCTTCCTTATTATTATTTTTGAATTTTGTCTTGTGGTCAAACAGATTGAGAATCCTGAGATACTAACTGTTAAGTAACCACATATCTGGATTCACTTTCAAACTGTGATCAATAACTTTGAATAGACCTTATAAACTACTGAGAACTGAGCAATATCATATCCTTCCTAGAAATGTTGCTGTTCTAAAATCACTATTTTATACCATCTCACCTCCCCATTTACCAAGATTTCCTTATCATTTTCTTAGCTCCATCCTTACTGATCATTTTCTCAATATCAAATGTGAAATCTCTCCTTTCTTGTTAATAATTTTTTGATCCCATCAGTGTTTACATCCAACTTCTTCCTTCTAGTTATGTCTAAAGAAATCATTGGCTCCCATAAAGTATCAAGTCTTGTCCTTAAATTCAAGATGCCCATCATGCTTGCTTTCCAAAAGATTTGATTCCTTTTCTGGGTCCCATGTCTTCGTCGGGTTTTCTCTGTTGTAACTACTTCATCTCAAATTCAGGCTTAAACTTAAATTTTCTGGCTTTTATCTCCATCATTAAAATGAGACTAATCTGGTAAGGCCATCGATAAATTTCATGTTTCTAAACTCACTATATGTTTTGGTGTCATGTTATTAAAGTGCTCAGCAGGATCTGATTCATTTAAACTACTCCACTTTATCTTTCCTAAAATATTTTCCATTTTCCTTTCTCAGCCATGGTGTCACTGACTTATGGTCTTTCTCCTTTATTTTCTTTTAAAACATTCTTGTGTGTATCTTTCTCCACTAAACTGTTGAAGCTGAAGTTTCTCTGAGCTCAGTGTGGGTCTCTCTACTCTTCTCCATCTGTACACTCTCCCTAGGTAACTGGTGACCCCACCCAACTCCAGGGCTTTTTTTCCCAAAATCAAATATTACTTGCACAGAAACATGCCTACATGTTTTATGCAGGCTGTAATCTAATAACTCAAGAGAACATATAACAGAATTCTTCACAAAGTTTGTACACTGAGGTTCCTCAGACAGTGATCTTATGATTTTTCTTCTCTAAATCTATAAAATCTCCCTAGGTAATTTCATTTTTCACCCCATGATAAATGTTGTCTTTATGCACATTATTTGATGCACATTATATAATCCACTGGAGAAGGTGATGACACCCTACTCCAGTACTCTTGCCTGGAAAATCCCATGGACAGAGGAGCCCAGTAGGCTGCAGTCCATGAGGTCGTGAAGAGTTGGACATGACTGAGCGACTTCACTTTCACTTTTCACTTTCATGCATTGGAGAAGGAAATGGCAACCCACTCCAGTGCCCTTGCCTGGAGAATCCCAGGGACGGGGAGCCTGGTGGGCTGCTATCTATGGGGTCGCGCAGAGTCGGAGACGACTGAAGTGATTCAGTAGCAGCAGCAGCATATAATGCACATTTTTGTCTTCATCCAAGAGTCATGGATTTAGATATCATTGTATCTCGGAAATGTGTTAGTCACTCAGTCATGTCCAACTTTTTGCAACCCCGTGGCCTGTACGTAGTCCACCAGGTTCCTCTGTCCATGGGATTCTCCAGACAAGAACACTGGAGTGGGTTGCCATTCCCTTCTCCAGGGGATCTTTCTGACCCAAGGATTGAACCTGGGTCTTCTGCATTGCAGACACATTCTTTACCACTGAGCCACCATGGAAGCCCTTCATTGTGGTAATACTCAAATGCATATTTTACTGCCTGTGTTCCTGACCCAGACCCGCCTGTCTGTTTGAGATCCTTACTTGCCCATCTCATTGAAATATTAAACATGAGCAAAATGAAAGTACTGATTTGTTGGTCATCCCCCCAAGTTACTTCAAGCCTCAGTTCAGTTCAGTCACTCAGTCGTGTCTGACTCTGCAACCCTGTGGACAGCAGCACACCAGGCCTCCCTGTCCATCACCAACTCCTGGAGTTGACTCAAACTCATGTCCATTGAGTCGGTGATGCCATCTAACCATCTCATTCTCTGTTGTCCCCTTCTCCCATCTTCAGTCTTTCCCAGTGTCAGGGTCTTTTCCAATGAGTTAGTTCTTTGCATCAGGTGACCAAAATATTGGAGTTTCAGGATGGACTGGTTGGATCTCCTTGCAATCCAAGGGACTCTCAAGAGTCTTCTCCAACACCACAGTTCAAAAGCATCAATTCTTTGGCACTCAGCTTTCCTTATGGTCAAACTCTCACATCCATACATGACCACTGGAAAAACCATAGCCTTGACTAGACGGACCTTTGTTGGCAAAGTAAAGTCTCTGCTTTTTAATATGCTGTCTAGGTTGGTCATAACTTTTCTTCCAAAGGGTAAGCATCTTTTGATTTCAAGCCCCACCTCTTCTTAATTTCCCCTATCTCAGAATACTACAACTGACCCAATCACTAAGGCAAAAAACCTGGGAGTCAGTTGGACTTCACCTTTTTATTTCCCTCATCTAATCTAGGAATAGGTCCAGTTGGTTTGAATGTCTAAATTGTATCAAACATCCTTTACTTAATCCATTTCATTTCTCACCACCTTAGGACCCCATAACCACCTACTTATTTCAAAAGCTTCCTAACTAGTTTCTCTGATTTTCTCTTAGCTCACTCCAGTCTAGTTTCTGTCTAAGAGCCAGAGGGATCTTTTTAAACACAAATTAGATTAGACAACATCTCTACTTTAAAAACCTTTCCATAGCTTCCCATTTGCATTTCAGTTATAATAAAACCCAAACTTCTTGCCAGGCCTTTATAGCTCTGCGAAATCTGGCCCATGTTGGCTCTCTAACTTTGTACTAGTCTCTTCTAACTCACTAAACCCCAGGCAGCCTGGTGTTCTCTGTTTCTATAACGGTTTAAATTAGTTTCCATTTAGGGAATTTGAGATTGCCATTCCCTGGAATGCTTTCCCACTGGTTTTTCACACATCTGTCTCTTTTCATTCCTCTAGGTCCCTTTTTAAATGTACCCTCTTTGGGATGCATTTCTTAAATTCCATGCTAAGTAGCTTACCCTGCCCCTACCAAAACTTTTCTAACACAGCTTCTTTCTCAGGATTTATCACAGTCAGTAGCCATTTTACCCACACTTGTGACTGGTTTACTGTGTTTCCCTTGCTGTGCGGTGCTTAGTCGCTCAGTTGTGTCCAACTCTTTGCGACCCCGTGGATTGTAGCCTGCCAGGCTCCTCTGTCCCTAGGATTCTCTAGACTGGAGAATACTGGAGTGGGGAGTCATGGCCTCCTCCAGAAGACCTTCCCAACCCAGGAACCAAACCCAGATTTCCTGTATTGCTGGTGGATTCTTTACCCTTTACTGTCTGAGCCTGTCTTCCTTATTGGAGTGTAAACTCTATGTGAGTGAAGATCCTCTCAGTCTTTTCACCTTTACAGAGTGACTAGCACATAGTAAGTGCTTAACAAAATTTTGTAGAATTAGTGACTAAGCATAAAGACTCAATAATGTTATTCATGGCCTAATGAGAGAAATGAGGTGATGAACATTTTACAGAAGACCTTTAGAGCTCTCCCAGAAAAATCCTGAGATACTTTCTCATTTGTAAGTCTTAGGCTTTCATGCAACTTTAAACATATTTATTAAAATTCAGAATTATTTATATTTAAGTCGTGTCCCATTTCAAAAAGAAACTTCAAAACCCTGAGGCACCTTCTCCAAATAAAACTTCTAAACTGAATAAAAACTAAGATAGGAGATTGCTTAGAAGTGGAAATAATATATAATAGCAATGACTGTTACTATTATTAAAAATGATAACTATTAGAATTGACTTCAGGTAGAAACTATGTTAACAACTACTTGTATTCTCCTATTAATAAATTGTCACACTATGCTAATAATATGGTATTATCCTCCTAGTGTTTCAAAATAGGGATACTAAGGTTTATAAAAAGTCATACCCAAGGCCACACAGCTAGTGGCATATGGAAGCCACTGAGGTCTGAGTGCTGAACCTGCTGTGTTTGATTTTTCACTCTGCTATGGCTCAGAGGTTAAAGTGTCTGCCTGCAATGAGGGAGACCTGGGTTCGGTCCCTGGATTGGGAAGATCCCCTGGAGAAGGCAATGGCAACCCACTCCAGCATTCTTGCCTGGAGAATCCCATGGATGGAGGAGTCTGGTAGGCTACAGTCCACGGGGTCACAAAGAGTCAGACACGACTGAGCGACTTCACTTTCACTATGCTGCTTTTATAGGAAGACGAATACAATAAAAAAAACAAGTGTGGCTGATTCTATATATCCACATGCATCCTTTTTTGCTTGCTTTTCTGTAAATTGAGGCTGTAAAGCTAAAGACTACAGTCCCCAAACTGCTTTGCAACACCAAGCAGAAGTTTGGCAATAGAATGAGGCCAAATGAGTCAGCCTCTGTGTAGGGAGATCTGATCTTCTGGCATGTATAACCAGACAGAGCTGTTATTCTGGGGCAGCTGTAACAGTTTCTGTTTTCAAGTGCCTAGTGTTACAAGTGTTAGGTGACGAGCCATGGGAGCAGTAATGTTTCTCTGTGAACTATTTTTTCCCTGGCTCTTCTGGAGTTTTTGTGAACTAACTTGCTAATTAACTTATTGAAAACACGTTGTTCTGCATGTAAGCACTGCATTTGATTCAGTAATTGTTACCAGATCACAAACTGGAACTAAAATATGGACTGGACTTAATGGAGAAAGTGGAAAGAGGAAAAGACAAGTCTTAGATACTTGACACTGGAAAACTGGTCACACTTTATATACAATGGAAAATATTTAGTCAGATCATTACCTGATGAATTAGTTGAGGCAAACTATCCTCTGATACCGAATGTTGGGAGCAGTGGGGCCTGATGGGAATGTTGGCTAGTGCTAACTGTATTGCCACCTTTAGGAAAAGTCTACGAGAGCCAGATGAACCCAGATGGGAAGTAGATAGCATGGGTGTATAGACAGGGGGAAAGGCCACTTTAGTAAGAGAAATACTCTCTCCCTACAGTGAAACATCTATATTGCCTGAGAATCCTCCAATTTGGCACCTTAGAAGGCTAAACAAACGAACATATTTTACACCCTAAACAGAAGCCATTGCAAAGGCAGCAAAGCAGCAGTAAAACTGGGAGGCAGCCAGGCAAAGGGAACAGTGAAGGCAAAAACAAGATAAGGATTTGGCCTTGCCCAGCCAGGTGGCGCAGCTGGTAAAGGATCCTCCTGCAGTGTAGGAGACACTGGTTAAATTCCTGGGTTGGGAAAGTCTGCTGGAGAAGGGATAGGCTCCCCTCTCCAGTGTCCTTGGGCTTCCCCGGTAGCTCAGCTGGTAAAGAATCCGCCTGCAACACAGGAGACACCAGTCCAGTCCCTGAATTGGGAAGATCCCCTGAGAAGGGAAAGGCTACCCACTCTAGTATTCTGGCCTGGAGAATGTCATGGACAGAGGAGTCTGGCGGGCTACAGTACATGGGGTCACAAAGAGTTGGCCACAGCTGAGTGACTCTCGTATGCCAAACATATTAAATTACCTCAAGGGAATGGCCATTAAGTTAAGGGAGGAAGAGCGAGCAGAACGTAAAGGCTAGTCAGTAAAGAGGCTATTCAAAGTTAGGCTACTCAGTAAAGAGAAAATTCAAGGTTAAAAACTTGGACTAGGTAATACTTTGAAAGTGAAAGCTGCTCAGTCATGTCCGACTTTGCAACTCCATGGACTGTATAGTCCATGGAATTCTCCAGGCCAGAACACTGGAGTGGGTAGCCTTTCCCTTCTCCAGGGGCTCTTCCCAACACAGGGATAGAACCCAGGTCTCCAGCACTGCAGGCAGATTCTATACCAGCTGAGCCACCAGGGGAAGCCCAAGGTAATATCTTTGGTTACAGTTATATCTGTAGGATACCGACTGATACAGGTAATCTGCTAACATTCTGACAATACAATAAGTGATCAAACACCCAGTCTGGATTGCAAAGTCTTGCGACTGTCATTGTGCCATTAAAAAAGGTATGAAACAATTTCCAGTCTCCACAAACACACGGTAATAGGCAATTGCTCTTGAAAAGTACAACAGCCTGGGAAGTACCAGATCTGAGCAGCATCTCGGGGAGCAGAGCCAGGGACCATAAAAAGAGGATGAGACCAAGACTGGCCGGCCCAGAGCCTCTACTCTGCCGCTAGTTCAAAGAGTCCTTGCTGTTCTTATAAGCTAGGTTTGAAAGTTATTATGGGAAATGGCACTCCACTCCAGTACTCTTGCCTGTAAACTCCCATGTACGGAGGAGCCTGGTAGGCTGCAGTTCATGGGGTCACTAAGTGTCGGACATGACTGAGCAACTTCACTTTTCACTTTCATGCATTGGAGAAGGAAATGGCAACTCACTCCAGTGCTCTTGCCTGGAGAATCCCAGGGACGGGGGAGCCTGGTGGGCTGCCATCTATGGGATCGCACAGTTGGACACGACTGAAGCGACTTAGCAGCAGCAGCAGCATGGCTATCACTTCTCTGTATTTCTTAATCCTCTCTCTCCAAATGGAAGATTTCATGACAGTTCATCTATATTTTTTCCAACATTGTGCATATTTTGGGGACAATTTACCTTTTGGTGTAATAATTACCAGATAGGCAGGAATTGCATGTGGCCTTAATGGTGAAATTATCTGTTATCAAGATTACACATCTTGAACTTTGAGCTGGATGCAACAACTAAAAGCAAATTTGGGATGTCTCCATTGGATTAGAGGTGGTTCTATTCAAGATAAGTGTTAGTCCCTCGGCCGTGCTGGACTCTAGGTTATCCAATGGACTGTAGCTGAAAGAATACTGGAGTAGATTGCCATTTCCTTCTCCAGGGGATCTTCCTGACCCAGAGATCAAACGTGGCACTCCCGCATTGCAGGTAGATTCTTTACCACATGAGCCAACAGGGAAGCCCTTCTTCCTCATTGTATCTCCTGTGTGAGTTTGCAATGAATCCTGAAAAAAACAAAGACAAAAACAAAAACAAAACAACCCCAAACACATTTTCTCCCCTGGAGAAGGAAATGGTAACCCACTCCAGTATTCTTGCCTAGAGAATCCCATGGACAGAGAAGCCTCGTAGGCTACAGTCCACGGGGTCGCAGAGTCGGACACGACTGAGTGACTTCACTCTCTCTCTCTCTCTCAAACACATTTTCTAGTGTCTGCACTATACCCGTACTAAACACTGAAGCAATTCTGACCAATGAGTAAAAGTGTGTTAAGGACTTCTGGGAATTTTTATTTTTCTGATGACATAGAAAATCTCTAAAGATGGCCATCATAAATTCTTTCCTTTTCTTTACATCCATGTTCCTTCATATATCAAGAGGTGAAGTCTAATTCCTTTTTCATGAATCTGGGATTGACTTAGTGACTGATTTGACTGATGGGATATAGCAGGAGTGATGGTCAGAATTTTTGAAACTAGGTCATATGAAACCTTTTAGTTGGACAAAGTTTAGTGACGACATGCTACAGTAATGTAGAAAATAGAAAATGGTCCTAATGAATTGATAAACTGGGCAAATGAGATTTCCAGGCAGAATGTTGAGCATGCCGGTTGGTTTCTGTTAGATGCATAAGATATAAAGAATGAGCTAAGAAAGAAAATATTCAGTGTTTTATAGACGAATTTAGAGGGAAGAGAGGAAGGATTTACTGGGCTCAAAAATAGAACTGTTTATCATCTCCAGTCTTTGCAAGCAGCAAGAGGCTTCTCAAAATAAGAAATGTCCTCAGGGCAAAACTCAAATCCAGAGTATTTCCAATAACACATAGCAGGAGGATAAAGTTCGGTTCACTGGTGTCTTTAGAGCTCCCTTTACTGATACTTCGGAAACACTTCTGGTAGGGCCTCAACCAAGACAGAAAGACTCCTATGATATCAAGTATCAATGTGTCTTGTAGACTTTGCCAACTAAAAAATAGGATTCCTAATAACATTTAGGATATAATTCCATAGCATCAAGTCTTTCAGCCTAAAAGAAAAAAATTGTGCGGATGGCTTTTGTCTAATGGAGTGAGCCCCCAATAAAACTGGGCTGAAAGGGATAGAAGCGATTCAAACTAAAAGAAAGCTCTTGGGGTCTCCAACTTTCTAAAGGCAGAACACAGGCTGAGAAAGTTACTCAGCAGCAAACACAGGCCAGTTCTAAATGAAAAGGGAAGCGTCAGAGAGCAGAGTCAAAACCCAGAAGGCAGGCCCAAGTGACACAGACTCTTCCTTAGGAAGCAGGACTCAGCCCAATCGAGGAACAGGTAGATTTCAGACTCCTTGTGGATGAGTGACTGCAGTGTGCCCCCTGTGAGATTCCACCCTCTTCAAACTGGAGTTGCTGTTTGCTTTGCAAATTTCCTACCTTTGTAACAACACTGTAATATGAGTGTGTTGAACAGATAACTTACTGAGTTTACTGAGCAGATAACTTATCTCTTTAGTTCAAAGATCTTTCATTAGAGAGAAATCATGCTCAAGAAACTGCATTTGAGAAACTGGACCCTCATCGTCCCATGCTCATCCTTTACAGGATGACTCCTACACTGTAAACCGGCATCATAATGGAATACAATTTGGGACATATTGAAGAGGAATCAGTCTATTCTGCATGCGGGACAAACATGCATGTTGAGAGCCAGAAGTGTGGTGGGCAGTCTTCAGAACTGTTCACCATGGATCCCTTGTCTCCGTGCCCACACATGCTGTATTTCCTTCCCTTGAATCTGAGTGCACCTTAGTTCCTTTCTTGACCACTAGAATATGTGTCAGAAGCAATATTCAAAAACATCTGAGACCAGATTATTAAAAGTCTTTGTTTCGGTCTTTTTCATCAATTACTCTTGGGACATTCAGTCTCAGAACCCAGCTGCCAGGCTATGAGAAAGTGTAGGCATTTCAGCTGAGTTCCCAGCCAACGGGCAGCATCAACTCAGCCACAGGAGTGAGTCACCTTGGACTCTGAGCCCAGGGAAGCTTTCGGTTGTCCCCAGCACCAGCCCACCTGACTGCAGTCACTTGGGAGATTCCAAGTGAGGATCGAGCCTAGGCAATACACAGAGGCATACGTGAGGATAACAGATTCCTTCAAGCTGCTCAGTTTGGAGGAGGCTTGATGTGAAATAATACATGGCAGGAGCATCTGTTATCAGGACCGACCATGTTTCTTCCAGTCTTTTCCTCCTTCCTTTTGCAAACAAAGGCATGACGCCTGCAGCTGGAACAATCATCTTAAACCCATGAAGGAAATACCGAAACATTTTAGAGACCTTGGCCCTGAATTCCTTGATCTATAAATGAAGCACTTGCAACTGTGAACTTCCTGACTTCAAGATACTAAGAAAAAGAATCTCCTACCTCGGTGTTTAGCCACACACAATCATATAAACAAAACGACACTCCAGGGAGACAAATATGCAGACTGATACCATAAAGTGTTGTACTTCGCTAAACTGGGGCTACTAGTTCAGCTTTGAGTGTTGTGGGTTAACAAAAAGGATCAGCCATATAGTTAGAAAATTGCCACAGTATATAAAACAAAAAATCAAACTAGCCGTTTGATTTCTGATACAGAGTTCAAGTAAATCTCTCTCATAGATCCTTGTTAAAAAAAAAGATATGGTGTTAGGCAGTATATAACTTACTCATTGTTAACAAGTTAAATATGATCTTATCTCTTACAGTTATATATTTTTATAACATCTCTCTCATAATGCCACATAGTCCAAAGCAATTCTACAAAATGAAGAACAATTAAATC
>SJYC01140477.1:0-12567 GCA_006408675.1 Madoqua kirkii
ATCTTTTTCCTGGTCCCCTTGCTGTTTATCATAATCTTCCTCCAATTTATGCAAAGTTATCTTCAAAATATAGCTTTCATTATGTTTTCCCTGTCTTAAAATTTTCCAAGTGGCTTTTTGAAACCTGTAGAATAATTTGTAACTGATTTAACATGGATCACAATCTGCCTTCTAATTTATTGTTCTGCCTTTTGCATTCAAAGCTCAAAAATCATTCATTCACCCATTCATTTCTTTCATACATACTAATATAGTATACACTTCTTGCAGTTCCCTGAATATACTTTACTCTGTTGCTTCTGATTCTCAGTGACTGCAGCTCTCTCTCCCAACTCTGGCCCCTTTAGCCACCTTTCACTTAGCTAATTTTTATTCATGTTTCAAGTTTCAATTTACCTGTCACTTCTGAGAGGTTTTTCTAGATCATTCGTTTCTGCAGCCCTACTATATATCCCCGCATCATCCTATTCTTCCTCTTTCTCTGTTTCTGTAACTCTGACTCATGTTTAGCTCCCTGACAGAATGCAAGCTTCATGAAAAGAGGGGTATACGGAAGATAAACAGGAGAGAGAGGCCTGTGATGAGATGTGACGCAGAGTAAAAGATGGCTATGGGTGATGACATCTCATGGAAACTCTCCCCTTCTTATATTCCTCCCACCTTCCCTGCTTCTGCCCCTCTTGATCTCTCCTAGGCCACTTTTCCCACTACGACAAGAGGTCTCATTCTTCAACATACATCTGATTATTCGACTATATACACTCTAGCTTATACGGAAGATAAACAGGAGAGAGAGGCCTGTGATGAGATGTGACGCAGAGTAAAAGATGGCTATGGGTGATGACATCTCATGGAAACTCTCCCCTTCTTATATTCCTCCCACCTTCCCTGCTTCTGCCCCTCTTGATCTCTCCTAGGCCACTTTTCCCACTACGACAAGAGGTCTCATTCTTCAACATACATCTGATTATTCGACTATATACACTCTAGCCAAATAGTATCAGTAACAATAGCAGGATAACAATACACTCCTTTAAAAAAAAAAAAAAAGGACAACAACCCAAAAAACTGGCACTATCCCAAGACTTGTCACAGCTGATCCCCACATGTAACATGTTGCACGTATAAATACACATGCGCATACAACAGTCTGATTTCTAGACATTTTCTGCTGCTCACTTTCTGAATAAACTATCATCTGTCACAACTACAAACTCTGGCTTGTTGTTGCTGACTGTAACAACCTTTGTCTTGAGTCAAGCACACTTGAAATAGACAAGCTAGGCTTCAAGTTCAGTTCCTCTTTGGAAACAACCCTGACTTCGTAAGTCAACAACTTCCTTTTCTGTGTTCCCTTTCTGTGTTTGTGCAGAAAGAGGTACCTCATATGCATTGAGAAGGTAATGGCACCCCACTCCGGTACTGTTGCCTGGAAAATCACATGGGCAAAGGAGCCTGATAGGCTGCAGTCCATGGGGTCACGAAGACTTGGACTTGACTGAGCGAGCTGACTTTCACTTTTCACCTTCATGCATTGGAGAAGGAAATGGCAACCGACTCCAGTGTTCTTGCCTAGAGAATCCCAGGGATGAGGGAGCCTGGTGGGCTGCCGTCTATGGGGTAGCACAGAGTCGGACACAAGTGAAGCGACTCAGCAGCAGCAGCAGCAGCAGCAGCATATGTACTGAAGTTTTTAAAAATGACAAATACTACACTTTTAAAATATATTAAAAACTTTGCAGAAGATTACAAGAAAATAATTATACAAAAAGTGAGACTCTGCCCCCCAGTCCTACTCAGTGAGCACCTTCTGTAGGGTGAGCCCAAGAGGCGAGAAAAGATGAGCCGTTTGCTAGTTCTCAGTTCCCAACAGGATTTCGAAATGACTCTTACTGTCATGCTTGTATGTAAAGATAAGTATCTGTTACACACAATGAATCCTAAATGCATGTAAGCAGCTTCACCTGACCTAAGCAGTTAATAACTGGTAATATTAGACTTAATGGGAAATGTACAGTACTTTATAGCCAATTTAAGGGCTTTTCAGGGGATATACCTGAATGTTCTAAATAAACCTTCAGTTCAGTTCAGTTGCTCAGTTGTGTCCGACTCTTTGCAACCTCATGAATCGCAGCATGCCAGGCCTCCCTGTCCATCACCAACTCCCAGAGTTCACTTAGATTCACGTCCAGTGAGTCAGTGATGCCATCCAGTCATCTCATCTTCTGTCGTCCCCTCCTCCTCCTGCCCCCAATCCCTCCCAGTATCAAAAGTCTTTTCCAATGAGTCAACACTTCGCATGAGGTGGCCAAAGTACTGGAGTTTCAGATTTAGCATCATTCCTTCCAAAGAAATCCCAGGGCTGATCTCCTTCAGAGTGGACTGGTTGGATCTCCTTGCAGTCCAAGGGACTCTCAAGAGTCTTCTCCAACACCACAGTTCAAAAGCACCAATTCTTCAGCACTCTGCCTTCTTCACAGTCCAACTCTCACATCCATACAAGACCACAGGAAAAACCATAGCCTTGACTAGATGGACCTTAGTCGGCAAAGTAAGGTCTCTGCTTTTGAATATACTATCTAGGTTGGTCATAACTTTTCTTCCAAGGACTAAGTGTCTTTTAATTTCATGGCTGCAGTTACCATCTGCAGTGATTTTGGAGCCCCCCCCAAAATAAATCTGACACTGTTCCCATTGTTTCCCCATCTATTTCCCATGAAGTGATGGGACCAGATGCCATGATCTTTGTTTTCTCAATGTTGAGCTTAAGCCAACCTTTTCACTCTCCACTTTCACTTTCATTAAGAGGCTTTTTAGTTCCTCTTCACTTTCTGCCATAAGTGTGGTGTCATCTGCATGTCTGAGTTTATTGATATTTCTCCCAGAAATCTTGATTCCAGTTTGTGTTTCTTCCAGTCCAGCGTTTCTCATGATGTACTCTGCATAGAAATTAAATAAGCAGGGTGACAATATACAGCCTTGACGTACTCCTTTTCCTATTTGGAACCAGTCTGTTGTTCCATGTCCAATGCTAACTGTGGCTTCCTGATTTCTCAAGAGGTAGGTCAGGTGGTCTGGTATTCCCATCTCTTTCAGAATTTTCCACAGTTTATTGTGATCCACACAGTCAAAGGCTTTGGCATAGTCAATAAAACTGAAATAGATGTTTTCTGGAACTCTCTTGCTTTTTCCATGATCCAGCGGATGTTGGAAATTTGATCTCTGGTTCCTCTGCCTTTTCTAAAAACAGCTTGAACATCAGGAAGTTCAGGGTTCATGTATTGCTGAAGCCTGGCTTGGATTTTGAGCATTACTTTACTAGCATGTGAGATGAGTGCAATTGTGCGGTAGCTTGAGCATTCTTTGGCATTGCCTTTCCTTAGAATGTTCTAAATAAATACATTTTAATGTATTTTATTCATGTTTATTTTCACTAAGATACAGAATTCCTAATGAGCAAATATACTTGTTTGGGTCACACTTATACATCTAGAGTCTACTATTACTATGGCATTTTATGAATATATTTTTATTAAGTGAATTAATTACCAGCACCTAAAAGCTCATATATACTTGAGTTAATAATCCAATTTTTGTTGAGTGTTTTTTTTAATTCTCAGATTTCTATTACTCTTTCTATATATGTACTCTGGATGCTGGTTTTTCTTCACCCAAATAATTCCTCGTCTATTCCAACATGGTCTTCCCTACTGAGTGGAAACTTTATTGCTTCCCTTCCTCATGCCATCTGCACTGAAACTAGTCTATATCCATGTAATTCTGTTTATCCAAACCTTTTAGGAAAGCTCCTAACTCAGTGAGAACAGATATAAGAACAGACATAATAGCCACAGTATCAGACCGCTGACCATTAGCCCCACAATTTTGCCAAAAAGCTGATTACAAATAAAGTAACAAGGACTAAAACCAAAATATTTTCAGAATGCAAAAAGAAAATCAAGTTTGCTAATCTCTCTCTACACCTCCCAGAGTCTCCCCGCCCCCGCCACATGCACATACACACACAGAGGATTATCTTCATGCAGCAACAAAAAGGAAGGAGGCTCTAGAAGGAGACCTGCAGTAGCGATTTCTCTGGGGGATGGTGCTATCGTACACAACTATTTTAGCAAAGCAAAGCAAATGTGAGCAATTGGTTGGGTAGCACAAAAAACTTCATTAAACAGAACCCCAAACTCATCATTTAGGATAAAAACTGTTAAAAGAAATTTAACTTTAAACTGCTCAACACTTACCTTCGAGGATGATTGGCATCAAACAATGTGTTATCATCCTCCTCATCATCTTGCTCTAAAGGTGTCAATTCCATGTTTTCTATGTTAGTGTCCAAAACCCCGTATCTCCTAGTCTTTCGGTTTCTTCTTCTCATCCTATTAAATAGAAAATATTAATAAATAAAAATTATTTCTATGTATAGTATGGGTTTTTATTTTATACTTATTTGTAAATTAAAAATAAATTATTCCATTTTCTTACACTGAAGGTATTCAGTATCAGAATGGCTACATTTCAGAAATGTAACCAGTTAACTATTTAAGATTATTTATTTTAGAATACTTTTTAGACAAAATCTACTCCTGTATGTCTCTGTGCCATCACTTTTTCTGACTGACACACTTTCTTCTCTGTCAGCTGATAATGTTGACAGATAATCTCTTAAATCTTTGTTCTGGTCCAATAATTTTACTGAGGCCTTCTATTCTAGCCTTTCTCCCATCTCCTCTAGGCCTTCTTAACTTTCAGCCCCTCTAAGAAACTATATGCATACATGCATTCAAATCCTAGGCTGGGTAGCAGTTCCTGGGGTAGCAAAGAGTTGGACATGACTTAGCAACTGAACTGAACTGAACCGCAGCACGCCAGGCCTCCCTGTCCATCACCAACTCCCGGAGTCCACCCAAACCCATGTCCATCGAGTCTATGATGCCATCCAGCCATCGTATCCTCTGTCATCCCCTTCTCCTCCTGCCCTCAATCTTTCCCAGCATCAGGGTCTTTCTCAGTGAGTCATATCTTTGCATCGGGTAGCCAAAGTACTGGAGTTTCAGCCTCAACATCAGTCCTTCCAATGAACACCCCAGGACTAATCTCCTTTAGGATGGACTGGTTGGATCTACTTGCAGTCCAAGGGAGTTGGGGAGTTATAGTTCACCATCCGTCACAGTGGTAGAGAATCCATGTGCCAATGTAGGAGATAAAAGAGACACAGATTAGATCCCTGAGTCTGGAAGACCCTCCGGAGTAGGAAATGGCAACCACTCCAGTATTCTTGCCTCAATAATTCTATGGACAGAGGAGCCTTGTGGGCTACAGTCCATGGGGCTGCAAACAGTCAGACACAACTGAGCAACTGAGCACACTCATTGGTCCTTTGGAACCACAGGACTTAATAGTATTTGCATGCAATGCTTTGATTTTAAAAACTGGAAACTTAAGAATGAGTTACTACTACTCAAGGTTTTATATTCTTCTCTTCTGTTTTGCCAGTCTGTTGTTCAATTTTCCAAATCATATGGCCTTCCAAACATTCTTGCAGTTTCAGCCATTTGAAATTATTTTTGGAAATGAACTAGATTCTTCCAGTCATTAAACTGTCAATATGTTAATAACCAGGCCATCATCAGTCATAGGATACCTTAGCAAGTCTTTAAGGAAACGATATGAATATTGATCTTAAGGACTTTTGATAATTATCTCAGCTGACATTCTTCTCCATTTCCAACGTCATTATCATTCCTTGAATGATTTCCCAATCTTTCAATGAGTGGACAACCTAATCTGCCCAATAATGCTATTATTCTCTTTCTGTGTAAAATGTAAACATTTGAGTGCATTGCTATGAACACTTTATTATTTATTCTAGCTTCTACTGTCTTTTAATATATATAAATGCTAACTTCTGAACATGAATCCAGCTATTAGACAAGAACCTATTTCATATGCAAAGAGGGTGCACTTTTTGGTACCAAGTAAACTGGGAATGCAGTTCAATTAAAATAAATTTTGTATTTTAGGAAATGTTACTAATTCACCCAAGAATAAGTCAAATTAAAAAAACAACTACATATTATAAAATAGAATTTAAACTTAAAATGAGACTCCCCTAAGAATATCTTTCCTAAGTCCAAAGATATATGCAATAATGGCTACATGGTCATAGCAGCTTTATGGCCATAAAAACATCAAATACAATACATCTGTATGCAGTGATTTTTTTTTTTTTCTGTCCTCAGGGAAAGCCAGAAACACTTATGAAGCCTTAATATTGGGCTGATTCAAAGGACCATCTACTTAAAATATTAATAAACATTAAGTGTAAAATATAATACATATAAAAATGTATTGAAATCTTAAGTAAAAGGCTACTTCTAATATGCAGTGTAGATTATTTTTGAACAAAAGAGTAAAGGAGGATTTAAAATTCATGCAATTTTAATAGCTGTGGTTTTCTCCACAAATTATTTTCATTAAGCTCGCAATGCTCAAACTTGTCTATGTATGTTAATAATTACATATGTAGCATTATATACGTGTACATTATTTTACCAGAGAGAATAAATGCATATTGCAATCTGAAAACAAATTTTGTTGGGTCTTAAAAAATGGAACTTTAAATGTGTAGACAGGAAAATATGTAAGCCTAAGAAAGCAAAAGAAAGTAGCAGTATGGTTTATACTATTGAATTATATTCCTTTATCACACGGCAATCACAGGTAAATGATCTTGATCAGATACCTTCTAGATATTCAAGTTATTATTCTAATAGCTGTCTCAACTGAATGCAGATTCCTCAATGTTTCATTATACTCAGGTTGGTAAGAATCATTTCTGTTTAAATAACATGTAAAAACTACAGTAGAAAAATAAAGCTAAAGTACTAAAGTAAGGTTGATAAAGTTTTATGTAAAAATGTATGATGCCACATAAAATAAACACAACAGAATAAAATTCCATTTCGTTTTACTACTCTGTGAAAGGGAGACAAGCAATCACTGTAACTTGCTATAACTTGATGCACTGGTCTGATTTTCCTGTTTTAACCAAATGCCTGTGGGATATTATTAAGTAATTTCTTCTATTTATCATTCAAAATTAGACTGAGGAATATAGTATTTAATGGATATTTTATATACATACACTTTCCTATGTGATCAGGTATAATGATAAAGCTGAGTAAATTTTAATAAAGGTACAACTAATGATATAAAGTTTGCCTTGAGTATTTTGGGGCAAAAAGGTGAATTAGTGACCAACAATAATTTTTGCAATCCATTTTGTTTTTGCACTGAGACATAGCTAAATAAAAACTGGTGAGCCACAATTTCAGTTGTCCATGACAACAGAGTATACATATAGCAAAAAATTATTTTATCTGAAATTTCTCTCATCTTTATCTCCCATTCTTTTTTCTCCTTGCCCCCACCCCATCTCTAGCCTTGTCAGACCTAACTTATTGCAGATTATAGTTTCAGAGTTCATATAAGAGTATGGTATGGGGGAGATTTTAGAAAATACCATGAACACCCCCACCAAAATATTACAATTGAAATTGCAGATACAAAAAGAATTCACTAAAAATAATTACTATTTCCTGGGTGTGCATATAAGTCAGGCAATTGAGGTAAGCAGCTTACAAGCACTACTTGAGGTAATCCTCACCACAAGCCTTTAAGTATCCTTGTTCTAAACATAGAAAGTCAGACCTTAGAAAAAATTAAATTTGGGACCATAAATAGTAGAGCAAATAATCAAGCAGTTTTATTCCCAAGTCTGGGTTCTTAAACATTAGGCTGCATTGTCTTCCTATATGATTCAAAGTAATTTTAACCAAGGTCCAAAGTTAGCTACCAGTCCTCTGATCCCTAACACAATCATCTTACATTATACTAGACTGGATATATTGTTTTAAGTGAATTGCATTTTCTGCTTCATCCTTTCCTGGTAAAAAGTAAGAACTTGGTAGCTACTAGCAATAACAAGTGCATTTACGTACTTCTGGTTAGGCCATTTCTTAGTTTTGAACACTACAACAGTTAGTGGCTTTTTATTTATCCTGAAGGAAACTTCTGCCTTAACAGAACCATGATTTTGCTTAGACAGCAACTGATCCCAGCCCTGTTGTTGTTGCTTAGTTGCTTAGTCTTCTCCAACTCTTTTGCAACCACATGGACTGTAGACAAACCAGGCCCTTTTTTCCCAGGACTTAATTCACCTGTCCTTCTGTGGAATTTGACTCCTAAACTAAGGGACAAAGAGATTGAAAACTACTGCATACCTTACAGTGGATTGTTCCTGCCAAAAAACCTCTGTGATATTTTAGTGTCTCCTCTCCTAAACTGACTTCATTTCTGCTGAATCTCCAGTTTCTCTTTGACTTTGTTGTTGTTCAGTTCCTCAGTTGTGTCTGACTCTTTGCAACCCCATGGACTGCAGCACACCAGGCTTCCCTGTCCTTCACTATCTCTTGAGTTTGCTCAAACTCATGTCCATTGTATCAGTGATGCCATCCAACCATCTCATCCTCTGTTGTCCCCTTCTCCTGCCTTCAATCTTTCCCAGTATCAATGTCTTTTCTGATGAGTCAGCTCTTCACATCAGGTGGCCAAAGTATCGGAGGTTCAGCTTCAGCATCAGTCCCTCCAAAGAACATTTAGGAGTGTTTTTCCTTTAGGATGGACAGGTTGATCTCCTTGAAGTCCAAGGGACTCTCAAGAGTCTTCTCCAAGACCACAGTTCAAATGCATCAATTCTTCGGTGCTCAGGCTTCTTTATGGTCCAACTGTCACAGCCATATATAACTACTGGAAAAGCCATAGCTTTGACTAGACAGACCTTTGTCAGAATGTCTCTGCTTTTTAATATACTGTCTAGGTTTGTCATAGCTTTTCTTCTAAGGAGCAGATGTTTCATAATTTCATGGCTGCAGTCACCATCTGCAGTGATTATGGAGCCCAAGAAAATAAAAGTCTCTCACTGTTTCCCCATCTATTTGCCATGGAGTGATGGAACTGGATACCATGATCTTAGTTTTTGGAATGTTGAGTTTTAAGCCAGCTTTTTCACTCTCCTCTTTCATCTTTGGCAAGAGGCTCTTTAGTTCCTCTTTACTTTCTGCCATAAGGGTGTGTCATTGGCATATCTGAGGTTATTGACATTTCAGCAATCTTGATTCCAGCTTGTGATTCAGCATTTTGCCTAATGTACTCTGCATATAAGTTAAATAAGCAGAGTGACAATATACAGCCTTGACATAATCCTTTTCCAATTTTGAACCAGGCTGTTGTTCCATGTCTGGTTCTAATTGTTGCATTTTGACTTTCTGAGATCTCAATATTCTTCCAGGAAATCCCCTTTAGTTTAAGTTAGCCAGGGTCATTCTATGTGTTTAATTAAAATAGTAACTAATAGAAGTAGTAATCGAATATTCCTTTAACATTGGAAGGCAATGTTAAAGGAAAAATATACAGGAGATGGAAAATATTATTTCCTTTGAAAAGTCTAATAAAATTAACTCTTCCCTACCCGAAATTTCTCAGTGTAATCAAACCCACTTCATTTAGTTAATGCCTGAATGCAAACACTGTACTTAGCCTTAGCTAAATAATGATTTGTAAATATCCTTTGTTCTGAGGTTTTTGAGTCTTCCCTCAGTTCAGTTCAGTCGCTCAGTCGTGTCTGACTCTTTGCAACCCCATGAATCACAGCACACCAGGCCTCCCTGTCCATCACCAACTCTCAGAGTTCACTCAGACTCACGTCCATCGAGTCAGTGATGCCATCCAGCCATCTCATCCTCTGTCACCCCCTTCTCCTCCTGCCCCCAATCCCTCCCAGCATCAAAGTCTTTTCCAATGAATCAACTCTTCACATGAGGTGGCCAAAGTACTGGAGTTTCAGCTTTAGCATTATTCCTTCCAAAGAAATCCCAGGGCTGATTTCCTTTAGAATGGACTGGTTGGATCTCCTTGCATTCCAAGGGACTCTCAAGAGTCTTCTCCAACACCACAGTTCAAAAGCAGCAATTCTTCGGTGCTCAGCCTTCGTCACAGTCCAACTCTCACATCCATACATGACTACTGGAAAAACCATAGCTTTGACTAGATGGACCTTAGTCGGCAAAGTGATATCTCTGCTTTTGAATATACTATCTAGGCTGCTCATAACTTTTCTTCCCAGGAGTAAGCGTCTTTTAATTTCATGGCTGCAATCACCATCTGCAGTGATTTGGGAGCCCCCCAAAATAAAGTCTGACACTGTTTCCACTGGTTCCCCATCTATTTCCCATGAAGTGATGGGACTGGATGCCATGGTCTTCGTTTTCTGAATGTTGAGCTTTAAGCCAACTTTTTCACTCTCTTCTTTCACTTTCATCAAGAGGCTTTTTAGTTCCTCTTCACTTTCTGCTATAAGGATGGTGTCATCTGCATATCTAAGGTTATTGATATTTCTCCCGGTCTGTCCTAGACCCACACTGATCCCTGATTAAGAACCAAGGATGCTCATATATTAGGCAACTGCTTACCCAGTGCCTACCACATTTTGTACATAATGTTCAGCACTGAGGATATAATAGAGAATAAGTCAGACAGCAAGTCTCCTTTCATAAAGACTATATACTAATCTTAGGAAGCCTATTTTATTCCATATATATATATATATATATATGTGTGTTGCAATTTCTACAGAGAGAATCTAATTTTTCTTTGGAATAGTTCTAGAGTCAGAGGGGAAGTTACTTGTAGTTACACATTCATAATAACTGAATTAGATTAAAAACAGTATGGAAGTTTTGTGGAGTTCAAGTACTGTACAAGTAAAATATTCTCAGTGTTTTCTCATATCAGTTCACAAAAAGATGATTTTAGGACCATTCTTCCCTGTTGGCACGAATAAATAATGCTGCTGTGTTGCCACACCTATTTTGGAAGTGGAGTCAAAATGGATATTCACCAAAATAATGATTTTCATAATCTGGAAGCAAAATGAATGAGTTCTGTTCTGAACATTGCCCAGACATTGTTAGCATCAATCAAATTGGACATCAGGTGGCCAACTATATTTAGGAGTTGGCCTGAATGAATGTACTAGATGCTGGTTAAAGAGTCCAATTTTTCTTAGCCATAGATTCAGAATTTTGCTGTTAACAATGTTAGTGACTCATCCGACAGAATCAGACCGAACAGACTGTACTCTTATAAGCTTTAAAGAAATGAAGATGGAAAATCCATGGCAAGAAATATTTATATGTTAAGATTACAAAGAAGGTAAAAGCAAAATGAAAAAAGATCAATCAGCAGACTCATCATTTATTTTGTGTATGAAACAATACTTAGAGTATTCCAATGCTATATGGGAAATATACAGCATTAAATTACAATTACATGGTGAGAAGAATAATTACTGCTCAATTTTCTTCTAATTTTTTTCATATCAAGAAGAAAGTTTCAGTTTTGTGGTTATACGCCTGTAACACCTCATGAACATTTTCTAGCTTTCTCTTTAATAAAAAGTGGGCCTGGATTTGCTGGGTTTTGTGAACCAATACTATTCAGCTCAAATAATTTTTCCACCAGTGATTTTCAAATATTTGATCTTAAAATTGCTTTACATTCTTAAAAATTATTTAAGACTCTGAATAGCTTATAATTACGTGGATTATAAATAACAATTTTTAATATATTAATTAAACCTAAGAAAATTTTAAATACCATTTGCTTTTTAAAATTATAATAAATCCGCTACAGATTAAAATAGCTTTTTGTGAAAAATATATTGTCAAAAAGAAAACCGACAAAGGTGAAAAATGGCACAGATTTAGATTTTTTTTTTTTCAAATCTTGTTAATGTTTGGCTTAAATAGAGAGAACAAGATAGAAAATGAAAAGAGAAATTAGAAAAATAGAAAACTGCTAGATTTTCATATCCGCTTCAGCCTTCAATCATTTGCTATGCGTTGTCTAGTTGAAGGATATTAAGAAACTCCAGGTACAGTAGATATGAGCTTGGAAAATGGAGGTACATTTTAATAGCTTTTCAGATTCTGATGTTAACTTTTTTTTTTTTTTTGATAGAACACCAAAATGCAACAAGAGGTAGTTTCTTATGAGTTAGCTGCACTGTGGAATTTGAAACTATTATCAATAAACTTCTTGGGTCCTATAAACCTATAGTGAAGTCGCTCAATCATATCTGATGGGCTGGCTTCTTCTAACAGTGAGTTCTTAGCTCTGCATTTCAGCTCTTCAGAGAGGTGGTCCCCAACTCAGTTAAAGAGGCTTTATTATGATTTTTCCAAATCAGTCTCATTACATAGTTGGAATGTTATAACACCATGATTCATGCCATAAAATAACTTTACTTCTATAACAATAGAATGCATCAAGTGGAAGTTACTTCAGTTCAGTTTAGTTGCTCAGTCGTGTCCTACTCTTTGCAACTCCATGAACCACAGCATGGCAGGCCTCCCTGTCCATCACTAACTCCTGGAGTTCACTCAGACTCACGTTCATCAAGTCTGTGAAGTCATCCAGCCATCTCACCCTCGG
>SJYC01140478.1:0-24321 GCA_006408675.1 Madoqua kirkii
GAAGGCATAAATTGATTTCTCAAAGTAACCAGAAATTCATATATTTAATATCACCTTTCCATTAGTGAATAAAATAAATAAAAATAGGAAAATGACAATCAGTATTCAGTCAGCACTGCATACCAAATCAAACTTATGCATAAGCTGTAGAACTCATTGATAGGCAGTATAAAACTTATGTGTAAACTGTACAAGGACAGGAATGTGTATCTCCCTTGGGATTTATCAAGTGTGTCTGCATGTGGTTGATGTTGAGTAAATATAGTCGAATATACAGAATGAATTAAAAAAATAAAACTTCTTATTTTGAATAGTAGTAATAATGTTTTTTTTTATTCATATATCACAGCTTGCTGAGGAATAAAGAAGATGGAAAGATGTAGTACAAATTCTTCCAGTTAATCAAACTCCATTATTTGAAGGGAAAAAAGACTTACATGTATCTATAGAGCCTTAGAATTCTTACATACTTACAAGGAATTAAGTATAATCCCCTATATTTTGTTGGAGAGAAAAGGAATGCCTATACAGGTTGTATAATTTTTTTAGTGGGCAAAATTACCTAAGGCAAGACTGAAATTCAAATCTCTTGATTTTGAAAATTTGGCCTTTTTGTACTACACAGTGTTTTCTTGTTTGTCACTAGTGCTCAGCAAACATTTTAAGACTTACATGTATCTATAGAGCCTTAGAATTCTTACATACTTACAAGGAATTAAGTATAATCCCCTATATTTTGTTGGAGAGAAAAGGAATGCCTATACAGGTTGTATAATTTTTTTAGTGGGCAAAATTACCTAAGGCAAGACTGAAATTCAAATCTCTTGATTTTGAAAATTTGGCCTTTTTGTACTACACAGTGTTTTCTTGTTTGTCACTAGTGCTCAGCAAACATTTGGATGATAAGGATTTATTTACTATGTGTATAAGGGGTTTGGATTTTTAAAAGTTAGAACTTATGTTAGGAAAAATTTTAATTAAATTAATATATTTTCCTTATCGTAAATGGAGTTACTATAACTATTGCATACACACAACAAAGTTTGATTTTATGAGTAAGATACCATTAAACATCATTTAAGCCATAATGAAAGTTGTAACTGGTCTGAAGACCACCTTTGCCATAGTTAATATTCACAGCAATGAATGATTCTTCCTGTTATATCAAATAAACTCATCTTTAAAGTTGAAAACGATGTAGCCTCTACATAATGTTTATCTCAAAAGATGACAGGGTGTCAAAGATGGTAAGAAACATTAAGTAAAGATCTAAACTTGCTATAAAGAAAATAAGAATTTTCCTTTAAAAGTTATCATCAAATATATTTGTTATATGTTTTGCTACTGTGCTAATAAGGATTCCCTATTATGCTAACAAGGGTATGCTACTAATTAACTGATTAATTAATCTTAGATATCTAGTAAGGTTATCCATACTCATGATCACCATCAGCAATCAGCATAGGCATACTGAGAAAGGATGTCTGAGTATATTGTCAAGAAAGTATTTCCCACAAAAACTGTTGCAACTTCCTAATTTTGATTTTGTAGAAAGGGTACCGTACAATAGACTGTGATGGCAACCTACTTGTATCCTCAGGAATGCCCCCAGAATGTGTGTTAATCTGCTAAGCAGGTCCTAAAGGTGGAAAGTGAAAGTGAAAATCATGTCCAACTCTTCACGACCCCATGGACTGTGCCTGCCAGGCTCCTCTGTCCATGGAATTCCCCAGGCAGGGATACTGGAGTGGGCAGCCCTTCCCTTCTCCAGGGGATCTTCCCAACCCAGGGATCAAAACCAGTCTCCCACGTTATAGGTGATTCTTTATGGGCTGAGCCACCAGGGAAGCCCCCTAAAGGTGGAGGGAGAAGAAATTCCAAATGGAGCCAGGTGGTACATCCACACAGCTTTTCATATCAAATAAATGATCACAAGCCACAAGCTCATGATGTAGTTGAAATATTTACCCAGCATCACACTTCTGCTTATGTATTCAGTCTGCTTATTTATTTAATTCTTGACTTGCTTTTACTTATGTTTCTATGGAAGACATTACCTTACACTTGGCTTACTGCACTGCAGCCTCAAGAAAGACCTTTGAAAACTTATAGGATATGTACAGGACTATTCAACATGCACTGGGTCATAGGAAAAGCAAGAGAGTTCCAGAAAAACATCTGCTTCATTGACTACGCCAAAGCCTTTGCCTGTGTGGATCACAGCAAACTATGGAAAATTCTTCAAGAGATGGGAATACCAGACCACTTGACCTGCCTCCTGAGAAACCTGTGTGCAGGTTAAGAAGCAACAATTAGTTAGAACCAGACATGGAACAACAGACTGGTTCCACATCAGGAAAGGAGTACATCAAGGCTGTATATTGTCACCCTGCTTATTTAACTGATATGCAGAATACATCATGTGAAAGGCTGGATGAAGACAAGGTGGAATCAAGATTCCTGGGAGAAATACCAATAACCTCAGATATGCATATGATACCACCCTTGTGGCAGAAAGCAAAAAGGACCTAAAGAGCCTCTTGATGAAAGTGAAAGAGGAGAGTAAAAAAGCTGGCATCAGAAAACCAAGATCATGGCATCTGATCCCATCAGTTCATGACAAATAGACGGGGAAGCAATGGAAATAGTGACAGACTTTATTTTCTTGGCTCCAAAATCACTGCAGATGGTGACTGCAGCCATGAAATTAAAAGATGTTTGCTCCTTGGAAGAAAAGCTATGACCAAACTAGACAGCATATTACAAAGCAGAGTCATTACTTTGCTGACATAGGTCTCTCTAATCAAAACTATGTTTTTTCCAGTAGTCATGTATGGATGTGAGAGTTGGACCACAAAGAAAGCAGAACACTGAAGAACTGGTGCTTTTGAACTGTGGTGCTGGAGAAGACTCTTGAGAGTCCCATGGACTGAAAGGAGATCAAACCAGTCAATCTTAAAATAAATCAGTCCTGAATATTCATTGGAAGGACTGATGTTGAAGCTGAACCTCCAATACTTTGGCCACCTTATGTGAAGAGTTGATTCATTGGAAAAGACATTGACGCTGGGATAGATTGAAGACAGGAGGAAAAGGGGTGACAAAGGATGAGATGGTTGGACAACATCACCAATTCAGTGGACATAAGTTTGAGCAAGCTCCTGGAGTTGGTGATGGACAGGGAGGTCTGGTGTGGTGCCGTCTATGAGGTCTCAAAGAGTCATACATGACTGAGTTACTGAACTGAACTGATCAGTTAAAATTTTCATGTATCTTACTGGGTCTATGTGAGAAAACATCACTTAAATGAAGACAGTTATAGGAAGTACAAACTGGGAATTCCGTTATTTAGTATCTGCACAGTTCCTATCTTTTTTCAGAACAAATGACTTTGTTCAGCTTGAATTACTGGAGGATGCTAATAAATAGAACAGTTCTAAAAACATACACTGAACATTCTGTCATGTGAAAACTGCATATTCTCTCACAGCAAAAGAAACAATGATGAAAAGCCAGTTCTGTACTTTATAGTTAAAGCAAATACAGCAAAGAGAAAAGGAAGGAAGACAAGTATCCAAGAATGATGTCAATCTCGAGATACTGATTTAATTATTATCTTGCTTATCACCAGGGGAAAAATGCTTTACCTTCATGGATGTATCAATCAGAGCTTATGGAAGAAAACTTTTAAAGTGGATTTTATGCTTTAGTATGATTCATTAATGTGTTCGTTCATTCATCCTTTGAATTGATCAAATTGTATGAGCACAAAATGAACATCTTCAATATCCCCTCTTTGAGAGATATTCACATTCACACGCCCATGGTCATCGGTCAGGCTGACCCCACTTTTCATCCACAATTGGCAGACTTGAGGTGGGCACCTGACCAAAGGTAAGCTGTTCAGAATTCATTACAACGAATTTGGAACTAGTGGCATTTGGAATTTGCACTAAGATTGCACTCATATCTGGGAATGTTTTTTGAATGGTTAAAATGTAAAAACTCACTCAGGTTTTCTCCCATGTCGTATAGGGTGTAGCTGAAGCTGATCTAAGTATTGGAAAAAAAAGAAACCAAGATGAGGAGTGGATAGTGACAGTAAGTTTTATTTTTTGCTTTTCTAGGTTTGTTTTCTTTCATTCATTTGGTTATTTTGTTTTTCTTTTAAATAACAGACTGTATTTTATTTTCCAGTTGTGGAATTTTTCCAAGATATTTTCATACCATTGTGTTTTCTGATACTGTGCTCTTACATTTTCCCTTAGTTGTTTTCTTATACTGATATGCTGTCCTTTACTTGCTTTTCAAACAATCTTAAATAATATTAGCTCCATGGATGGGCTATGGTGTTAACACACTGATATGATAACCAAGACATAGTCCCAACCTTTAGGCCCTCATAGTGAAATGAAGGAACTAATATAATAACATAGACTCAGTAAAACTAAAGTTGGACTACATTTTTAAAAAAGAGGAATTACTGTATGAAAATAAATGATAGCTATGCTGTTGTACAACATTGGGTTAAAAATTTACAGATGGTTAAAATAAAATGCATTTTTGATCTCTTCACCCATATGATTAAATAACTAATAAAACTATTTCATGTAATCTGCAGATGTAATCTGCATTAGCTAACTTCAACTACATTACTGGATTTTATTTGACTCGAATTTGCATACTTAACTTTGCTACCACACTCTATAAAGAAAAACAGTAAATAGTAATAATGTATATGGATCACAAAGAGTGAGACATGACTGAGCAACTGAGAACACACATGACGGTTACATATAACAAGGGTACAAAATCACCGATGCTATAATAAAAAGAAAACCAATAAAGTTACTGCATGAATACAGGATCTTAATTTTATTTTTGTGAATCTAAATTCCACATGTCTAGTATAGATTTCTCCTTAGAACATTTTCCCCAAACAGATTAAAACAAGAATGCCTAATTGTGTGAAATGCTTCTGTGTTATATATTCACAAATCCAATTGTTAGGTAATTTTACACAAAAATATTGCCTTCACAGAATACTTTTAACAAGCAGGACACAATATTATATGAGTCAGACTTCTGTGTTTCTAAAATTTTCTGTTCTTAAGAGTTTTAAATAGAAAGATAAAGATTTTAAATGAGATGTGAAGAAGAATGCCTATGAGAGTAAATGCAGCTTCTAGTTAAGCTAGGTTTTTAAATATTTTGAATATTTGAATTTTCAAATATTTAATATCTGAGATAACCACCAAGAATTTTATTTTTTGTAAAGCACAATGAGTATAGAGTTCTTTGTAAAACATAGTGATGAAATGTCTTTCCCAGAAATACTATATATATTAGTGAAAAGTGATATGAAGGAGGAAATACTTCAGTCTGGGAAATTTAATCTCATTCTGGAAAAGAATCTTGAAGAATTATACTTTGGAGTGACAGGTCTTAAGTGTCTGCAAACTTCAGATTCTTGACATATTAAAATTAAAGCTAAGTGTTAAAAAATTCATCTGAGGTCACTAGAGAGAGATATTCTGTTAAAGGTAAAAGTATATGTCTAGGGAATACATTAGGAGAATTTTAGGATTTAGTTCATTCAGTAATAAAAATGCCAATGCAGAGAATTGTTCAGAATTGTTCAGGATACAAGAAATAGTGAAAAATATATATTTATCAAATGATTTCAATTTTTAAGTGTTCACTTATAAAACTGATTTATTAAAGTACAAAGAAATATTAGTTTAAGAAATGTACAAAGTTTGTGCCGGTTTTCTATTTTCCTGATAAGCCAAAAGATAATTTTTTGAAATAAGTATGGAGAGAAAGTTTAGAGCTGACATTGGGACAATAGTTTTGGGGGGCTTGAACGCTTGGGAACAGCCAGTGAGCCCCAAGTCACCCCCACTTCCCCATCTGTGTCTGTGACTTGTCATATTCAGAAAACTCTCATTCTTCCCCATCTCTCTCTTCCACCATGTTCAGGAAAAGAAATAGTTTGATTTTAGAGGTAGTGCTATTGGAAACAAAGAGGGGGCACTTGGAAGTTAAATTGTTAGCAGCCAATCTGAAAGAATCTGAGGTTTTATATCTGGGTCCTCCACTCACCCCATATTTGTTCTGTTAATCCTGATGTAGTCTTCTCTTTGGTTCTTCTCCAAAGAGAGCACATCAGGTTTAAATTCTTCCTTGAGCCTATTCCTCCCTTCGAATCTAAGACATTCTTCCTCTAGCATATCTTCACTAATTAGTCTAGGTGACTTATGTCTCTGGCTAAAGTTTTATCAATTTAACGGCAAATTTATAAATATAAACACACACGATCTGTGTCCTATGTAATATACTAAAGTGTCCCACAATTCTGAAAATTCATTATGTGATGTTTAAAGTCTCTATCATCCAGATGGCTCTACAGAAAACTAGATTTGTTGCAAGCATTCGTTACAATAAGTAAAATTCTTTTTTTTTCCTGTTTTTGTTTGTTTTTGATTTTTGGAATAGAGAACATTGATAAGCTCTTTGTGTTGATGGATTTCCCTTGGTGGCTCAGATGGTAAAGTATCTGCCTACAATGCAGGAGACCTGGGTTCAATTCCTGGGTCAGAAAGATCCCCTGGAGAAGGCAGTGGTAACCCACTCCAGTACTCTTGCCTGGGAAATCCTGTGGATGGAGGAGTATAGTAGGCTACAGCCTATGGGGTCCCAAAGAGTTGGACAGACTGAGTGACTTCACTTTCACATTTACTTTGTGCTGATAGGGACAGGGGAAAGTGGGGGGAAACTCAAACACTCAAATGAGCTAGTTTTCTAAATAATTTTAAACTGCAAAAAATAATTGATTCATATATTTAAGAAAACTTCCCTTGAACTTGAAACAGATTTATTTCAGAAAAATATTAGATTGGCTTTAAAGGATAGATTTCTCAGTTACAAGAAACAATAATTGCATTAAGAATTTTATTCTGTGAGGTTAATCTGATTGCTTTTCGAAAACCAATATTCCAGGGTGGTGATTGGTCTTACTTGTAACTGGGAATAGGTTACTAATTTTATTCATAATTTCCATGTTTTCACATCAGAACTGGAACCAAAAGTGAGGGCAAGGAGGCTTAAGTACTGTGTATTCTAGGGAGAGCTGAGGACAAATGAAGACAAGACACTTCTTCAGGTTTATTTAGAGCACACTATTGCTCCTGTCCTGCTGTGGACTCAAACATGTCCTTAAAGACAAAGGTAGAAAATGACAGACTTGAGAGAAGATACTTGAAGGCAAAAAGCAGAAAAAAAAAAAAAAGTGATTTCAAGTTTCTAACCCACCAAGTTTGAATTCAGTAAAATGCTTTACACTGTCTCAGCAGTTTTCATTACCTTTTTTGGACTGCCTTGTGTGAAAGCCTGATTTTCAGCAGTGAAATGCTATGTGCCTACTTGTTAGGCTTCTGTGTGAGAATGACTTACGTGCAGAATTCCTCTTTGAAAAATGGAAGTTGTATAGATTATAGTTTAGAAGCTTTTGCCTCACATAACATAGAAATGTAAAAAGTACATGATGAGGCAACAGGGCAATAATCATATCTAAAGTATTTAATTACCCTTAGCATTTTAAAACTTTTAGATTTAAAATACAATACACAGTGTTAAAGTACATCACATAAATCTGTATCATGTGATCTGAAAAAATATACAAATGAATTTCTCGCTTAGCATTATACCTGGCTCAGGGAGATGTCCAGAGGAGGGCATGGCAACCCACTCCAGTATTCTTGCCTGGAAAATTAAGTAGACTGAAAGGCTACCATCCATGGGGAGGCAAATAGTCAGACACAACTGAAGTGGCAAAGCATGCACACAAAATAGAACAAATAACTATTATTTTATATCTCCAAGGTGATTTACTAAACTCTCCACATATGTTGTTCCACGCATAATCCTCATGAAAAATTATTTAAAGCAATTATATTGGGCTTATGTAATGTAGAAAATCAAGTCAAAATATAATAGCTCAAACTTTGATTATTACAACAATCTTGAAATTTATCTTTCACTGAAGCTTGTACTTCTTCCAACCCATGATGTACTCTGCATATAAGTTAAATAAGCAGGGTGACAATATACAGCCGTGATGTATTCCTTTTCCTATTTGGAACCAGTCTGTTGTTCCATGTCCAGTTCTAACTGTTGTTTCCTGACCTGCATATAGGTTTCTCAAAAGATAGGTCAGGTGCTCTGGTATTCTCATCTCTTAAATAATTTTCCACAGTTTATTGTGATCCACACAGTCAAAGGTTTTCACACAGTCAATAAAGCAGAAATAGATGTTTTTCTAGAACTCTCTTGCTTTTTTGATGATCCAGCAGATGTTGGCAGTTTGATCTCTTGTTCCTCTGCCTTTTCTAAAACCAGCTTGAACATCTGGAAGTTCATGGTTCCTGTATTGCTGAAGCCTGGCTTGGAGAATTTTGAGTATTACTTTGCTAGTGTGTGAGATGAGTGCAATTGTGTGGTAGTTTGAGCATTCTTTGGCATTGCCTGTCTTTGAAATCAGAATGAAAAGTGGCCTTTTCCAGTCCTGTGGCCACTGATGAGTTTGCCAATTTTGCTATCATATTGAGTTCAGCACTTTCACAGTATCATCTTTTAGAATTTGAAATAGCTCAACTGGAATTCCATGACCTACAACAGCTTTAGTAATAGTGATGCTTCCTAAAGCCCGCTTGACTGTGCATTCCATTATGTCTGGCTCTAGGTGAGTGATCACATCATTGTGGTTATCTGGGTCATGAAAATCTTTTTTTGTATAGTTCTGTGTATTCTTGCCACCTCTTCTTAATATCTTCTGCTTCTGTTAGCTCCACACTATTTCTGTCCTTAATGTGCCCATCTTTGCATGAAATATACAAGGGTATCTATAATTTTCTTGACGAGATCTCTAGTCTTTCCCTTTGTGTTTTTTTTTCCTCTATTTCTTTGCACTGATCACTGAGGAAGGCTTTCTTATCTCTTCTTGCTCATCTTTGGACCTCTGCATTCAAATGGGTATATCTCTCCTTTTCTCCTTTGCCTTTATCTTCACTTTTTTTCTCAGCTATTTGTAAGGCCTCACTAGAAAACCATTTTGCTTTTTTGCATTTCTTTTTCTTGGGGATGGTCTTGATCACTACCTCCTGTATAGTGTCATGATCCTCTGTCCGTAGTTCTTCAGGCACTCTGTCTATCAGATCTAATCACATGAATCTATTTGTCACTTCCAATGTATAATGGTAAGGGATTTGTTTTATGGCATACTTGAATTGTATAGGGGTTTTCCCTATTTTCTTCAATCTAAGTCTGAATTTGGCAATAAGGTGTTCATGATCTGAGCCACAATCAGCTCCTGGTCTTGTTTTTGCTGACTGAATAGAGCTTTTCCATGTTTGGCTGCAAAGAATACAATCAGTCTGATTTTGAAATTGATCATATGGTGATGTCCATGTATAGAGTCTTCGCTTGTGTTGTTAGAAGAGGGCATTTGCTTTGACCAGTGTGTTCTCTTGACAAAATCTGTTAGAATTTGGCCTGCCTCGTTTTGTACTCTGAGGCCATCTTGCCTGTTACTCCAGGTACCTGTTGATTTCCTACTTTTGCATTCCAGTCCCCTATAATGAAAAAAGTTATCTTTCTTGGATGTTAGTTCTAGAAGGTCTTGAACATCTTCATAGATCTGTTCAGTTTCAGCTTCTTTAGCATTACTGGTTGGGGCATAGACTTGGATTACTGTGATATTGAATGGTTTGCCTTGGAAACGAGCAGAGATCATTCTGTCATTTTTGAGATTGCATCCAAGTATTTCATTTCAAACTCTTTTGTTGACTGTGATGGCTATCCATTTCTTCTAAGGAATTCTTGCCCATAGTAGTAGATACAATAGTCATTTGAATTCAGTTTGCCTATTCCAGTCCAGTTTAGTTAATTGATTCTTAAAATATCGATGTTCGCTCTTGCAGTCTCCTGTTTTACCATTTCCAATTTGCCTTGATTCATGGACCTGACATTCCAGGTTCCTATGCAGTATTGGTCTTACATCACGGGACTTTACTTCCATCACCAGTCACAGCCACAACTGGGTGTTTTTTGTCCTTTGGCTCTGTCTCTTTATTTTTTCTGGAGTTATTTCTCCACTGATGTCCAGTACCATATTGGCCACCTACTGACCTGCAGAATTCATCTTTCAGTGTCCAAACTTTTTGATTCTTCTTACAGTTTGTGGGATTCTCAAGGCAAGAATACTGAAGTGGTTTGCCATTCCCTTCTCCAGTGGACTGCATTTTGACAGAACTCTGCATCATGACCCATCTTTCTTCGGTGGCCCTACATGATGTGGCACAATATAGTTTCACTGAGTTAGACAAGGCTGTGGTCCATGTTATCAGTTTGAGTAATTGTCTCTGACGATAGTTTTCATTCTGTTGGTCCTCTGATTGATAAGGATAAAAAGGTTATGAAAGCTTCCTGATGGAAGAGACTGACTGAGAGGTAAACTGGGTCTTGCTCTGATGGGCAGGGTCTTGCTCAGTAAATCTTAAATCCAATTATCCATGATGGGCAAGGCTGTATGCCCTTGACAATGGCACTCATCTCATACACAGGTAAAGTAATGCTCAAAATTCTCCAAGCCAGGCTTCAGCAATACATGGACTGTGAACTTCCAGATGTTCAAGCTGGTTTTAGAAAAGGCAGAGGAACCAGAGATCAAATTGCCAGCTTCTGCTGGATCATGGAAAAAGCAAGAGAGTTCCAGAAAAACATCTATTTCTGCTTTATTGACTATGCCAAAGCCTTTGACTGTGTGGTTCACAATAAACTGTGGAAAATTCTGAAAGAGATGGGAATACCAGACCACCTGACCTGCCTCTTGAGAAACCTATATGCAGGTCAGGAAGCAACAGTTAGAACTGGACATGGAACAAGAGACTGGTTCCAAATAGGAAAAGGAGTACGTCAAGGCTGTATATTGTCACCCTGCTCATTTAACTTCTATGCAGAGTACATCATGAGAAACACTGGACTGGAAGAAACACAAGCTGGCATCAAGTTTGCTGGGAGAAATATCAATAACTTCAGATATTCAGATGACACCACCCTTATGGCAGAAAGTGAAGAGGAACTAAAGAGCCTCTTGATGAAAATGAAAGAGGAGAGTGAAAAAGTTGGCTTAAAACTCAATATTCAGAAAACTAAAATCACGGCATCTGGCCCCCTGACTTCATGACAAAGTGTGGAAACAGTGTCAGACTTTCTTTTTTTGCCCCCCAAATCAGTGCAGCATATTAATAAAGCAGATATATTACTTCGGCATCAAAAGTCTGTCTAGTCAAAGCTATGGTTTTTCCAGTAGTCATGTAAAGACGTGATATACTGAACACCAAGAAATTGATACTTTTGAACTGGGGTTTTGGAGAAGACTCTTGAGAGGCCCGTGCACTGCAAGAAGATCCAACCAGTCCATCCTGAAGGAAATCAGTCCTGAATATTCATTGGAAGGACTGTTGCTGAAGCTAAAGCTCCAATGCTTTGTCCACCTGACACAGCGAACTTACTCATTGTACAAGATGCTGATGCTAGAAAAGATTAAAGGTGGTAGGAGAAGGGGATGACTCAGTATAAGATAGTTGGATGACATCACCAACTCAGTGGACATGAATTTGAGCCAACCCTGGGAGATAATGAAGAATAGGGAACACTGATATGCAGCAGTCCATGGGGTCACAAAGAGTTGAACGCAACTTAGCGACTGAATAACAGCAACACATTTTGTAGTAAGCTCTTATAATATTAGTGCCCTGTGACAGCTATAAAGTTATTTCCTAAATATCAATGCCACCTTTTGATTGGATAGCAAGTGAAGGTAGTCAAATATAAAGATATCATAGGTACCCTGTCCCTTGGGCACTCTACATCCTTCAAACCACATATAATGCCCAAAGTTAGTGTATTGCTACATTTTTCTTCACCTCCCAGAATTTACTAAAGGAAAAAAACAAAAACAAAAACAAAAAACACCAGAAATTTAACAATTAAAAAGAAAGAATACACTGTGTCCTAGGAAACCCGACGCTCCCTGGTGCTCTAGTGGTTAGGATTCTGCGCTCTCACCGCCATGGCCCGGGTTCATTTCCCGGTCAGGGCAGACTTTCTTCTTGGACTTCCCTGGTGGCTCAGATGGTAAAGCATCTGCCTACAGTGCAGGAGACCCAGGTTTGATCCCTGTGTTGGGAAGATCTCTGGAGAAGGAAATGGCAACCCACTCCAGTACTCTTGCCTGGGTAATCCCATGGACGGAGGAGCATTGTAGGCTACAGTCTATGGGATTGCAAAGAGTTGGACACGACTGAGCGACTTCACTTCTTCTGACTAGGAAACCCAGAATTAATAGAGGTGCTAGTTCAGTAATTTAAAATAAACATAATAAATATCCTTAGAAAACAGAATGTTGATAGCATGAAGGAGGAATAAGAAATCATAAAGTGAAAATACTAAATACTAAAAAAAAAAAGAAAAAGAACTCTTCCTTCATTCTGTTCTTTCCCATCACTGCCAGTGTTTCTCTGGAATGCTATACATATGATGGATCATATTTTTAGTTCTACCTTATTTAGAAATTGCCTTCCTTCCATCTTTCTTTCCACTTCCAACTTTGATGTTTGCTTTGTCTTCACTAATGGCTTTAATCAAATTAGTTATTCACTGTTGCTTCTTATGTATCTGTTCAGTGTCTAGTAGGCATCATGTCTTTATGTCTGCCCTTTAATCCTAAGTGGCAGTAGCAACCCCTCCATCTGTAGTGACAGCCTAGGATGCATCTGGAGATTCTCAGATGTCCCACAGGGACAAATTCAGCCTCAGTTCACAACCAGCGGTAAACATGCTTCTGGTTTCTCTCACCGTAGATTACTTGTGGCTGTTCCTGAATTTTGTGTGATTGGGATTAGATGGTATGCTTTTTGTCTAATCAACTTATTGCTGTCCTTGAGTGTGGATCTCTTTGTGCTGTGAGCATCAATGTTTTAGCTATAGTTTGAAAATTAATCTCTACCCCTGTATTTGGCTGAATTTCTTTTTTCTTTAGAAAAATTGATTTAGAGGATTGGCTTTTTAAAAATTATGGTTATATTAATTTAACAGAGGATGAGATGGTTGGATGTCATCATCCACTCAATGGACATGAATTTGAGTGAACTCCGGGAACTGGTGATGGACAGGGAGGCCTGAGGTGCTGCGGTCTATGGGGTCGCAAAGAGTCAGACACGACTGAGTGACTGAACTGACTGACATTACAGTTACTACTTGGAAAGTGTATTGAGTTTTTTGCGGCAAAAGATACAACTGATTTATAAAAAATGTTTATCAACTTAAAAAGAATATGTATTCAGGGTATAGTATAAAATTCTAGGAATATTAAGGGTGATACTTAAATCTTTTGTATCATTAGTTTGTCTCCTTAGCCTACTGCATTCTGAGGTAAAGTGGTTATTGTCTCATAACATGAATTATTTTTGGAGGGAGGGAGGAAGAGTGACACAGTATTTGTTTCTAATACTTTTGCTTTGTATATTTTGCTGCTCTGTTAAAAGAATGTATATTCACAAATGCTCATAGTATTGTAGCTTTTCAATACTCTGACCGATTCACATTTGTTCCATTAAAACAGAGTAAGACATTTTTCTTGAGTACTGTGTCATCTAATATAAAACTGCCATATTTTTTGTTTGCCTCTGTTATACTTTTGCCTATTATTTATTTTCATTTTTTTGTTTTTACTAGTCTAAATTACATGTACTTAGATTTCCTTTCCTCTTTTTTCTTTAATAATACATTAAATTTTTCAAATCTGCATTTATGCTTATTATAATAACCTTTGACTTGCCTTATTTACCCTAGTTGATTTTTACATTTTGTGTTTATTAGTCTTTCTTAAGAGTTCTTTTCTTGTCTTTCATTAATTTTGTGAAAACGAAACTTCTTTTCATTTCTCCTTTCATGATTTGGATGTTTTTGTGTCAAATTTGTATTCTCCTTCTGGTGCCCCTCTCTGGTGGCTCAGCTGGTAAAGAATCCACCCGCAGTGCAAGAGACCTGGGTTGATCCCTGGGTTGGGAAGATCCCCTGGAGAAGAGAAAGGCTACCCACTCCAGTATTCTGGCCTGGAGAATTCCATGGACTCTATAGTCCATGGGGTCACAAAGAGTCAGACACGACTGAGTGACTTTCACTTTTACTTTTCTGGTGTCCCTAATTTTTAAGAAACATAAATAACTATAGATTTTTGAGACATGTGATGCTTCCCTGATCTCCCATTGTTTTTATATAATCAGCTTTTCTATATCTAATTGTTTTCTTAAAAGATCAATTTCATTTGTTATACATGTTCTGGATGTTATTGTAAGTTCAATGGTGGGTTTTTTTTTTTGTATGCCATTGCCACATGTAGTTTATTTAAAAAGTAGTTGTTATGATTATTTTCAATTTTATAAACTTCTCAGGATCTCCAAAGTCCATATATTTTGAATATTTTGAATGTTGAAATTTTCTCTTATCATCCCACTGTAGCTATGAAACAATGATTTCAGCCTAAGCCCTTGTCTGCAAGAAGTTCTAGATGACGAGGTCTCCACTGGGAAAAGAGGAAAGGCGTTGAAATGAATACTTTACTCGTAGTGCCCTGAAAACCTGTCAGTTTATTTTGGGAGATAGACATGAAGCCGAACTATTCAAATACAAATTTATCAGTGATGAATAGTGATGAATGGGGTTTCTAGTCAGGAAGAGAATGAGGACAGAAGAAAGCATGAGCAAACGAATAAGGGCAGGTGTGAGAGTGACTGGCATATGCATATACCCAGTGATGATAGTATGACTGCAAAGTCAAAAGGCATGGAACTCAGTGGCAAGAGATACAACTAGAGATAATAATAGAGACGTGAATGAGAGGATTTGGGGTATGGACTTTATCCTGTTGGCAATTAAAATAATTGAAATATTTTGCTCAAGCAAAACTATGAAAAGGTTTACGTTTATAAATGATAACTCAGGTAGTCCATGATTTAGAGAGAGCTTCTGAAGGAGATCAGCCCTGGGATTTCTTTAGAGGGAATGATGCTAAAGCTGAAACTCCAGTACTTGGGCCACTTCATGCGAAGACAACTCACAGGAAAAGACTCTGATGCTGGGAGGGATTGGGGGCAGGAGAAGAAGGGGACGACAGAGGATGAGATGGCTGGATGGCATCACTGACTCGATGAACCTTTAGTCTGAGTGAACTCTGGAAGTTGGTGATGGACAGGAAGGCCTGGTGTGCTGCAATTCATGGGGTTGCAAAGAGTTGGACACAACTGAGGGACTGAAGTGAACTGAGATTAGAAAGTACTGAGCAAGTGGTATTGGGAAAGGAAATGGAAACAGGGAATTTATTCATTTGGTGTAGCTTTTTATTAGAAATCATATAAATGGTGTGCAGGTGTTAGAGATAGGGATTCCCAAATGGCTCAGTGATAAAGAAACTGCCTCCAAAGCAGGGGATGCAGGTTCAATCCCTGTGTCTCCAAAGATCCTTTGGAGAGGGAAATGGCAACCCACTCCAGTATTCATGCCTGGGAAATCCCATGGACAGAGGAGCCTTGTGGGCTATGGTTCATGGGGTCACAAAAGAGTAGGACACGATTTGACAACTAAACAACAATTATTAGAGATGTCATGGTCACAGCTGTCTCTTAGATTTCAAGTATGAGTGATTGGTGGATGCTGAAGTCGTTAAGCTTTTTTTTTTTTTTTTTCGTTAAGCTCTAAACAAGGTAGAAAGCACATTCCATTGTATGTAAAATTTGTTTGGAAAAGCAGTGGAATATTGTAGTTAGATAGGCTTGAATTAAAATCACTGTACTTACCATTACTTTTTTTTTTTTAACACTTGCACTGTGCATGCTACTTAATCATTCTCATTATTAGTTTTGTTCACAGTAAAACATCTAGATTAATTCTCAAAAATTTTTGTAGAGATTAAAAAAAAAAACAAGAAAAAGCAGTTAATGTATGAAATGGATTGCTCATTTTATCATAACAGTTTTATTGGATTGGTCAAATGTTCATTTTTTTTTCCTATAATATGGCTCTAGTGACACTTAGTTGCCTTTAAATTAATTTGAAACAGTTTTGTTAGATTGTATTATGACAGCTGTCATATCAGCATGCATTAAAAAAATCAAAATTGGTGAATTTTTGTGTAGCCATTTTAATATTGAAGATGAAAGGAAAAAAGCAACATTTTCAGCGTATAATGCTTTATTATTTTAAGAAAGGTAAAAATGTAACTGAAATGGAAAAAAGATTTGTGCAGTGCTTAGAGAAGGTCCTATGACTGACTGAATGTGTCAAAAATGGTTTGGGAACTTTTGCCCTGGAAATACCTTGCTGGATGATACTCCATGGTTGGGTAGACCAGTTGAAGTTATAGTGATCAAATCAATACATTAATTGAAAACAATCAATGCTACACACATCAGAGATAGCTGACATACTCAAAATATCTGAATCAAATGTCGAAAATCATTTGCACCCCTTTGGTTGTTCAGCACTTTGATGTTTAAGTGAAAAAAAAAAACCACCAAAAACCTTCTTGACTGTATTTCCGATTGAGATCCTCTACTGAACACAACAAAAATATTCTGTTTTTAAAACAAATTGTGATGGGCAGTGAAAATGAAAAGTGAATACTGTATGTAATATGGAATGGAAGAAATCATGGAGCAAGTGAAAGGAACTACCACCAGCCACATGAAAAGCAGGTCTTTATCCAAAGAAGATGACGCTGTGCATATGGTAGTATTGGAAGTGAATCCTCAATTATGATCTCCTTCTGGGAAACCGAATGATTACTTCCAACATGTATTGCTCTCAGACCAAGTGAAGGCAGTTTTTGACAAAAAGTATCCAGAATTAGTCAACAGAGAATGCATAATCTTCCCTCAGGATAACATAAGATCTCACGTTTCTTTGATGACCAGACAAAAACTGTTCAAGCTTGGCTGGGAAGTTCTGATATCTGTCTGTTCACCAGATATTGCACCTTAAAATGTCTGTTTATTTTGGTCTTTACAAAATTCTTTTAAATTGGAAAAATTTCAATTCCCTGGAAGACTATAAACAGCACCTGGAACAGTTCTTTGCTCAAAAGGATAAAAAGTTTGGGGAAGATGGAATTATGAATTTGCCTTAAAAATGGCAAAAGTGAGTGGAACAAAATGGTAAATATGTTGCTCAATAAAGTTCCTGGTGAAAATGAAAAAAAAAAAAGTCTTTTATACTTTAAAACCAAAGGAGCTCTTTGGCAAACCCAATATTATTGTTGTTGTAGTAACTATTTTTGTCAATAACATATTTGAAATTTCTGTTGGTGAACTATATAGATGTTCAGAATTTGGTAAGTGGATTAAAATGAGCTTTGTGCTTAGGAGAAAGTTCAACACTGGAGAAATAATTTTGCATTTGTGGTATCATGAAAGGGCCTGTAGAAAAACCATAACAGGAACAAAGATATTGCTCATCTCTGTACAAGAGAACAGATGAAACACTATTGCTAAGCCAGTCAGATAAATAATAGTGATAAGAAGGAAAATCAAAATAGTACTGCCAATTAAGCTGAAGAAGAGACAATGTCCAGAAAGAAGTAGCGTCAGTCAGAAAAATAAAGTCTATTTGATCATTCAGAGGTCAATTTTAGATAGTTTCTCTGGAGTGCTAGAGGGAAAAAATAATAGCACAATGGATTCAAGGCAGTGAAAGGCATAAGCAAAAAAAAGGGGATGATTGCTCTTGAGAGTCTCTGTCAGAAGAGGTGGAAGAATGGAAAGTGAAATACATTGTCTTTCCTATATTTTCTAAGTGGAAAGGACTGACCATGTTTGAAGCCAAGGGTAAAGGAATAGTCAAGGGGGCAGGCTATCAGGTGTGCACATCTGTCTGAGACTCTCAGAAATGAGACAGAAATCTTAGAATACTCTTGGAGCTTTATATTTTGCTTTAGCTTATTCTCTCTTATCATTCCTTACACCTCACCCATCCTGTATCCATCTATGTTTCAAAGGCATGCACATTTCACAGAGGTTTTATTTTTATTTTCTGCTACAAACACACATTCTTTAGAAAATGTTATAATTCAAATGTGACCTTTGGGGACAAAAGGAGTCAGTAACTCCTGTAGGTCACAGAAGCAGGTTAGAGAACAGTGGATGAAATACACAATTATCATCTGTTTTTGGCTGCTCAATACTGACAGAGTGGGCAAAATAACAATTACTGTCCTTAGAACATTGGACTTGTCAAATGTAGCATCTAAAAAAGAAAACAGACAAAATCAGTGTTTTCTTTGGTTTGTTTATTCAATGGCCAGTAGTTACAATATAGGATTAATTTTATTTTTACGGTTCTGAGTAGAATAAAAATCCCAGTGAATAAACATAGATATTCATTAAATACAGTGATGTTTGTGGAAGCTCCATTTAATTCTAGATAAGCAAAATTATTGTGTGTATAGTATAAGCAGGGATATAAACTGTGATTGTATTATTGGACATTTTTATTGTGACTTTGTCCTCACTGGTCCTTATGTTTTTTAATGCTATAGGCAGAGCTAATTTAGAGGGTATAAAACTGCATTTACCAGTATTGAGCTGCAATGATGTAAAAAGTTTTGATTCAATAGTCATGTCGTATTTGGTCAATAGCCAGCTATTGCCATTAGTGAGAAGTGGAACACCTACACAAAATGCCAAGTCGGTAAGAGAAACAAATCAAAAGAAGATGAAGTGATCCATAATGAGCAGGGAAAAAAATCAATAAGATTAAAAAAAAAAGCCTATCTCTTAAAATAAATGAAGAAGAAACTGGCTGATATTTGAACTACATTTGTTCCATGTAAACAGTCACTCAGAGCAGTTAAGTTTAGCACAAAAATACTTTTTGTTTGTTCAAATTCTCCGATTGTGAGCCTATTCTGAAACTGTATACAGTGATTGTACCTGGTAATACATTGAAAAATCATGTCTTATTAAAAAAATTATGTTTAAGGAAGCAATTAAAGTAAGGTCTACACTATGCAAAACCCTCTCTGTGCAGTAATAAGCCACATGCCTGATTGTCATTCTAGACATTACTCCTACTAGTCTAATCAGATTGAATAAAGAACAGCATGTGAATAGTGTGTAGGCTGGCCTTGAGGCTAACTTAATTCAATATTCTGTCTCGAAGCATACAGAAAACGTCTTAAGAAAACTCAAAGAGAAATTCATGAGTCCTTGAAGAGCTTAACTATTTCATGAATCATAGGAGGATAAATGGGAATTTTTGACAAGAATGGAGACTGTGGAGGTACAGGTGTAGGTACAACTGCTCTGATACTACCGTGTTGAGCTTCTCCTGTGAAGAAAACTGTCTCAGCTTCTGATGATCAGTAGGCTTTTCTAGTAAATCCATTGCTTTGACTGGAGAACACACCAAAGTAGGAGAATTCAGGATTTTAGGGGGGCATTCAGCACATCACAACTCAAATATAGTATTGCTTAATGTTTCCCAATGATGACTCATCCTTGGATGAGACAAAATCAGGAGGATATCCAGTGCCTCTAAAATCAAAAGAGAAGGGTCATCCTTTCTAATCATGGAGCTTTTTGGAAGGGTAAGGAAAGAGAGGGTTTTCATCTTCCTCTACTACCCAAATGACTTTATTAGCTCAAATCTTTTCGTTCCAAGTCAAGGACTCTGTGGTAAGCAGCCTTGAAGATCTCCCCTAATGCCTCCTGATATCCACATCCATTCTGTCAATTGACCAGGGGTGGTTATTTGATGAATCAGATATGGCAACAGGGATGGGATGTCACTTCTGAGCTTCAGTTATCAGGCACAGATTCCAACTAGGTTTCTCTTCCTCTATTTCCTTCCCTCCCTTCCACCTCTCTCTTTCCCTCCCCTTTCTCTCTCTCTTCACTAGAACTGGAGTAGTCTTACTCATGGTGAGACAGTGAAATCTCTTACTAATGGCGATAGCAGTGAGCTTGGAAACAGATTCTCCAGGCACAGTGAAACTGTAGAGATGCAGACCAGCCAACAGCTTGACTGCAAACTCGAGAGACCCCGAGCCAAAAGCACATGGCTAAGGATTTCTGACCCTCAGAAACTATAAGCTTTTTGTCTTAAGCCACTAAATTTTGCAGTGATTTGGTATGCAACAGTAGATAGTGTAGGCTATTTCCATCTTCACTGGGATAAACCTTTCCATTTATGAAGCATAAAAAAAAAAAAGTGATGTTAAAAATTCTTTCAGTTTATGAATGTCACTGAGTGAGTGTAGCCACACCCTGTCAGTAACCATGATCCAGGAGATTCAATAGAAAAAAAAAGGTTCTATTCTTGTTTTCAGAATTTTAGTCATTTTATTTAGCTCATGGTGTTTACCACACATGGCAGGCACTAAAGTTAGGAATAACTTCTATATAATATTGAAAATGTTTTTACAATCTACAATTATCATATTTATTACCATTCACTCTTTAAGTAGATCTTGCTTCTTGCAGTAATCTACTGGACTGTTGAAGAGATAAAATGAATAAATATATATAAAAATTAAAAAAATTATTAAAAAAATTTGAATTGTCCCTGAATTTTTACAACTACTATACATGTGCTCCTTCCTGTGTCATTTTGTTCTCTTCATCCGGACAAATAGGGATCTCAACCTGTCAACCTGTCACTCTGATCCTTACTTTTAATCCAGATTGTATTGGCCCAGAATTGTTCTCCTGAATTCTTATCATGATATTCTCCCTTAAAATATTGCATTTAATATTTAATATTAAATATGAATTAAACTCAAGATTTTGGGCCTATCCTTCAATCAGGATCAATTTAGTGGACAATATTCCAATTTAAATATAGCCTGCCTCTTAACTAAGATCATTTCAAAGCATTTTAACCACAAAGAGGAAATGTCAATAGTTGTTGGTCCTTTTATGAAAAAGGAAGCACTAATTGACTTAATATCTATAGTGTCAAGTAACCTGAGGCTGATACAGAAGAAATATTAGCAAACTAGATTTGAATGTGGACTCTGTCATGTAAGCAAAAAGTCCAGAATATACCACCAGTACACGTTTTGAATTACTGTACATTCTTTTTTAAAAAAATAGATTTTTCTTGTTGTAAAAATTTTACAATATTTTAACATTATAATGATTCAATCAGAAAGTATTAAGGAAGCAAAGTTATAAAGGAACTAAAAAGTCATATAAATCTCTATATTGAACTTGGAAATAATCTTCCTAGTGTTTGGTCTGTACATATGTTATATTCCATTCAATCTAAGGTACCATCAATTGTAGGATGCTTTATGTTACGATACATTAAGAAAGATAAAAATATACTATGTTAACTATTATAGCTAGTTAGAACTATGATAGATTATGGTATACTAGTTTAACATCTAGTTGAGTCTACGATAAATGCCTATGACATTTTTATTTTTATGCATTGAAAGGGATTTTTAGACATTTAGCAAATACTTCAGCCACTTATCAGATTTGTATATGCAGAAAAAAATATAAGTAAACAAATGGATTAAGATACTCCTAAAGTGTTTTAAATGAAATTGTATCTTAATTTTTTGTCTCAGAGTGGTCAGTGTACATGTTTTATGTTGAAACTTCAAAAGTAAGATTATGCAGTGTTTCTTATAAGGTGTCTATTATCTCCCTAAAAATTATTGACACTCATTCTGCAAAATTGGATCCACTTATACAGGCAACTGTAAATAAGTCAATTTTGCTATCTCATAGAAAATGACAAGATCCATTCAAATTTCAGAGATGTTAGGACATCAAAACAATGTATCATTAATGTCCAGTCAGGAAATATGAAATAATGCCAGGGAATTCAACACAAAGAACCTAATAGATAACTACTTAGAAAAATGTAAGAGAGCAAAAAAAGGAAATACATAGGTAAGACACCTGAAATGTTTTATAAACTCTGTTCTTGACAGCTAGTAATGTAGTAGTCATGGGCTTCCCCAGTGGCTCAGTGGGAAAGAATCTGCCTGCAGTGCAGAACATGAGAGTTTGATCCCTGGGTCAGGAGGATCCCCTGGAGAGGGAAATGGCACCCACTGCAGTATTCTTGCCTGGGAAATCTCATGGACAAAGGAGCCTGGTGGTCTATAGTCAGTCCATGGGTTGCAAAGAGTCAGACACAACTTAGTGACTAAACAACAGCAACTCAATCTGGTATGCTTATATCAGCTTTTCTGTTTGGAAGAGCAGGCTAACTTAAAGTATAATGGTTTCACTATCAAACTCCATATTATTCATTGTTGTTATTGCTGTTCATTCGCTCAGTAGAGTCCGACTTTTTGCGATCCCACAGACGCCAGCACTCCAGGTTTCCCTGTCCTTCACTAGCTCCCAGAGTTTACTCAAACTCATGTCCATCAAGTTGGTGATGCCAACTATAATCTCATCCTCTGTCACCCTTCTCCTCCTGCCCTCAATCTTTCCCAGCATTAAGGTCTTTTACAACGAGTTGGCTTTTCAGATCAGGAGGACAAAGTATTGGAGCTTCAGCTTCAGAATCAATCCTTTCAAAGAATATTCTGGCTGATTTCCTTTAGGATTGACACCTTTGATCTCCTACAGTCCAGTGGACTCTCAAGAGTCTTCTGCACTACCACAGTTTGAAATCATCAGTTCTTCAGTGCTCAAACTTTATGGTCCAACTCTCACATCATACATGACTACTGGACAAACCATAGCTTTGACTAGATGGACCTTTGTTGGCAAAGTGATGTCTCTTTTTTTAATACCTTGTTTATGTTTTTCATAGCTTTTCTTCCAAGAAGCAAGTATCTTTTAATTACATAGCTGCATTTACCATCTGCAATGATTTTGGAGCCCAAGAAAATAAAATTTATCACTGTTTGCATTTTACTCCCATTTGTTTGCCATGAAGTGATGGGACCAGATGCTATTATCTTAGGTTTTTGAATGTTGAATTTTAAGCCAACTTTTTCACTCTCCTCTTTCACCTTCATCAAAAAGTTCTTTGGTTCCTCTTCACTTCCTGCCATAACAGTGGTGTCATCTGCATACCTGAGATTATTGATACTATTCCTAGCAATCTTGATTACTTTGAGGAAATATTTGTTAAGGATAATATTTATTATGGAACATTTGTTAACCTTATCTGGTCTTTATTTCAGTGATTTGGACTCAGTTTTGGCTGCATATGCCTTTAGTATTTGGTTAAAAGTGACCAAAACTAAAAATGTGTTACACATAAAAGGATTTATTGGCCTGTGTAAGTCAAAACTCTATTTTAGATATAATTCTTTAGTGGATGAATCTCAGTACTTAAAATGTTATTGGAATACTCTCTAAATTTATCTCACACTATACAATATGTGAGATGAGAGCTATTTGGAATAAAAGCGGGCACCTCTTTATTGATTTTTATATAGTAGTCATATTTTAATTTTTTTTAAAGCTTCAAATTTGGTAGGAAAAAATCTTGACTTGCTGCTACTTTCACTCGAACTGGAAATGTGTCCCTCATTAAAAAAAAAAAAATACATATTCTCTTCTCTGAAGTTGACAAAAATTTATATTGTTAAGTTTAGAGCCATTCATTATATAATCAAAAGTCAGAAAGAATGACTTTACAGCAGCTATTCCAAAACCAAAGGCATTTTTGATTTTTGGTACCTAGTGGATTAGTCACTAAGTCCTGTCTGACTCTTGTAACTCCACGGACAGTAGCCTGCCAGGATCCTCTGTCCATGGGGTTCTACAGGAAAGAATACAAGAGTAGATTGCCATTTCCCTCTCTGAGTGATCTTCCTGAACCAGGAATCTAACCTGGGTCTCCTGTGTTGCAGGCAGATTCTTTACCAACTGAGCTAGGAGGGAAGCCCTTCTAACAATTTACTGATTTCTGTTCAGTTCAGTTCAGTGGCTCAGTCATGTCTGACTCTTTATGACCCCATGCACTGCAGCACACTGGGCTTCCCTGTCCATCACCAACTCCGGGAGCTTGTTCAAGCTCATGTCCATTGAGTCATTGATGACTTCCAATGGTCTCATCCTCTGTCATGCCCTTCTCCTCCCGCCTTCAATCTTTCCCAGCATTACGGTCTTTTCCAATGAGTCAGTTTTTCACATCAGTGGCCAAAGTATTGGAGTTTCAGCTTCAGCATCAGTCCTTCCAATGAATATTCAGGACTAGTTTCCTTTAGGATGGACTGCTTGGATC